>JAWQRJ010000404.1:0-21640 GCA_033557515.1 Diorygopyx duplodentatus | reverse complement strand
TTTTTTGCAATAAATAATGTGTCCGATTGAATTTTCTTCAAATGAAGAAAAAAATCAGTGGTTACTTTAATAATTTTTGAACAAAAAAAATCATTAGCTAAGCTTATAAGAATTGCAATTGGAATAATATTATAAACAGTAAAGAAAAACCAAAGTATAAAGTATACTAAATTAGCTAAATAACATCATTATGACACATTTCTTAAGTTCTTGTTTGCATAGCTACCAAAATTTACTGTTATTGGTAAAATAACTACATAAATAAAAGTCTGGTTTACTCTAATTATATATTTCCTTGATTACATATTTGCAACAAATCAATTTGTTATTTTTCAATTTTTCAACAATTTAATACATTAATAACAAACAGACTGATTTATTTTCCATGTACCTTGTTTTTTCAACAACAAAAATCATTGGGTGCTTTAATAATAAAAATATGTATACAGGTGTCCCAGAACTTCGTGTACAAATTTGGAGGGGAGGTAGAGAACATCGTTAGGAACCATAAACATTAGCTAAACTTATGAGTTATGAAATTGAATATCCTTAAAGGCAAACAAAGTTAAAATAGTTACAACAAATAAAATAACATACAAATGATCTGAAATGAAGTTGCAATTGCTATATGGATGTTGATCTCTACAGAGAAAATCTTGCAAGATTTTTCTGGACTTTACGGGCCAGATGCTTTAGTGTTTGGAGCTTCCACAACACTTATAATGTGAGCCAAAGGAACATCACACATATCATCTCTGCCTTGCGTCCAATAGAATGAAGGAGCCGGTCCATTTGGATGGAAGAATTTAACTTCAACAGTTCCTTCATCTTCTTTCACTTTTTCAACCAGTGCAAAAAAACACTTGTTATCATAGTCACATGCTTATATACATCGTGAGCAGTTACTAATGTAGTGCCTGGGTTGTAAAGGTTGAAGATCA
The DNA here is from genome assembly GCA_033557515.1 of Diorygopyx duplodentatus. NCBI lineage: Eukaryota > Metazoa > Arthropoda > Insecta > Coleoptera > Scarabaeidae > Diorygopyx > Diorygopyx duplodentatus. Next base: position 20,699 of record JAWQRJ010000404.1, on the reverse strand, counting down.
GTGAAGGTTTTAATCAGAAGATATTCTCTGAGCTGCCACATGTGTCCAATTCCTAAGCGGTGTAACTTTTTGCCAAATATGTTTAATAAAATCAACCATAGTAAGGAGAAAATGCGTACGCAGTTCTAAAACGCAGGCTGGTCACAATGACAATCATAAAAAAATCTCAAAAGTACATTTCACTTATGGAAAGATTAAATGAACACGTCAATCAATTATGGCAATAAGACAACATTGATAGGCCTCAGATAGTCAGTAGGATAGATAAGACTTTGCACTGCTAAAAAATAATTGCATCTCGTGATGTATATAAATAATCGGACTGGCCAAGAAGCATTTAAAACATATTACTTGTAATTACTCCAAATTGCTTCATCTAGATTTAGAATGCAGCATGCACCAACACATAAATCACATTTACATTACACCTTTCTTAAAAATTAAAAAAAATCAAAATTTGGTATTAAATATTTAAAAGTACTAAAAGTACAGGATGGTCATAAAGTCTTTCCCTGATTACAATAATTTATTGCAGAAAAACTAATATAATTAGGCATATGTTTATTTCAATATATTGTAAAGACATTTATGAAGTTTTTAATACAAGTACTTATATCAGTAAATTTCGATGTTAACACCCTTGGTAGACACCCTTCGAAGAATGTCAAGGCGGTATTTCATTTGGGTTGTCATACCAGACACAGCATCTGTGATCCTGACTTTGAGTGTTTCAATATCTTTTTTTTAAGACGTTTATGAAGAATTTTCATAACTGTTGTCCGAGGTATTTGCAGTTCTGGGTAGGTCGTAAACAGTGCCAGTTAATTTAAATTTTTCATACCATTGCTTTATTGATTTCACGTCTGGATGTGTTCGTCCATAACAATTTCGAAATTTACGTTAAACAGTAATTGGAAATTTGGATTCGTGGAATCAAAGAACGCATTGAGCTTTTTCTGCTGTGACGTCATTTTGATAACAATGGAATGACTAAAAAACTTAAGAACATGACTTTCCATAATAAAAATTTTACAGTATTACATTCAATGGTTATTTCGTAATAATTTTTTGTAATCAAGGAGACTTTATGACCACCATGTAGTATATTAAACAGTTGGGACGAAATGTGAGAAGAAAAATGAGATGAGAAGCACATTTCGAAATTAGGAAATTTGAAAAATAGTCAAAAAAAACTACTGGAGAAAACACCACTAACAATTGGAATGGTTTATGTTGTGGAATTATATCTTGAGGGTTTTGCACTCCTATTTATTATTAGAACACATTGGCCTTTAGTGGTAATATGTGGGAAGCAGGGCATTTCTTTGAGTAATCGAAATTTAGAATAAATAAACTTCAGAAGGTTTATAAATTATAATAGAAACGCTAAATATATCTATTATCTCCAATGAACTAAGAAACAAGTTAATGTTTCACTTTATTCCCAACAAGATGTATTATATAAATAAAGAAATAGTTATGAATAAAAAGCATAAGTAGATGCAACCAGTAATGCAGAGAAGTAATTTAGGTAACATAACACAAACTTCACAAACCTGTTGATATTGCCGATAACACGAACTCTTCTTTATTCACTTGCAATCTGTCAAATGTGACATTTATAGGTTAAGTGTAAATTAATCAAGTTAATATTACGAAATAGCTATCAAAATGACTACAAATCTGGCTAGAACATTAGTAAAATCATATTTTAACTCATTTAGTACCAGATATCAGCAAGTGAGAAGTTTAGAAACAGTTAGATCAGCCGTCCTTAAAGATATAAAACTTCCATTGGCTATAGAACCGGCTAAACAACGCAAACTAGAAAATAATGAAGTGAGAATACAAGTTAAATATTGTGCTTTGAATTCGTCCGATGTTGAATATTTTCGCGCAGTACCTAGAGATAGCCCGTTTATGCCAGGATATGAGCTTTCGGGTAAAGTGGTGGAAGTAGGTAAAAAGGTATCGAAAGAACAAATTATGGTGGGCGAACCAGTAGGTGCCCTTAGTTTTCAAAGTTACGCTGGGTTTTCCGATGAATGTGTCGTAAGTTTTCAAGCAATTGTTGATTAGCCTAATGTAAATTTCTATTTTAAAGACTTCACTTTTAGGTGGACGCGTCAGATTGCTTTAGGTTACCTCCAAACGTCTCTTTAAAAGATGCTCCTATATATCTGTGTGGACATACGTCTGCGGTGTATGCATTTTCGAAGTTGCGACCACTCAAAGAGAACGAGATGGTTTTGATATCGGCCGGAACAGCAGGGTTTGGTCTTGCGGCAATAGACGTAGCGACACACATGTATAAAACAAAAGTAATAATTTTGTTGTATTTTTGTGTTGATTTGTAATATACCGTTTATTAGGTGATCGCTGTTACCGATACGGAGGAAAGAAATGATTTTGTTCGGGAAGAAGGTGCATTTGGGACAGTAACGTTTAAACCGGACATACGGGAAAAAATCCTTGAGTTGACTAAAAAGAAGGGAGCTGATATTATTTATGATGCTGTAGGAGCTCACATGTTTACGGTACTTGGACAATGGTAAGAACTATTTGAATATTCAAAATAAATTTATATAAAATTTAATATAAGTTGTAATTTTCTGTAAAACAAGAAATGATATGAATGTTCATTGTTAAATATAACGCAATCATTACTACACAAACAATAGTTTGTTTATTTGTCTTAACTATCTCAATGTATTAACACGATAACAAAAATGAAAATTATAATTTACAGTTACTTATTCTTAATTACTTGCTAATTATTACTGTATTTTGTCATATTTCAATTCAGCAAAATTATTTGTAGAACACTGAAAATTTAATACTTGCACAGAGATAGCAAGGAAAAAAAGAAGTCTGGTTTCAAGTATTATTATCAAAGTACATACCTTGAGCAATTGCAAAATTTGAAAATGTATCACCAGTTACATATAATTCTTTCAACATTCCAAAGCTATTGATTATTGTTGAAGTTTCACAAGGTTGTGAGAAATCTAAAAAAAAACTAAATTTCATCATATAACATTCCTTACTATCAAGGTGCGAATCATCGCATAACTGCAAATCCATGCAGAGTTTATTTTTAAAATTTCTCCAATCGTTTTACATTAGGTTAGGTAATGATGTCAGGAAATGATTACCACTTATAAACTAAGGAAACTCAGTAGCCAAGTTTCCTAATTTTTTAGACTAACCTTGAGTTTAAGTGACTGGCTGAATCACTATTAATACTGATGTGTAGCTCTTTTGCAATGTATTTTAGGAAAAAACTTTTATACAATAGTTATTATTATTAACAAAGCACTCTACCACCTTAAAATATTTTTTCCTAGGGCTTTTCATCTATTTAACCAACACAGCACACAGCTTCATTTTTTTAAATGCAACTCCCTGTATATTGCATTTTTTGATTGCTCACTGAATTCTTAATCAAATCTTATCTGTTCTACAGCACTTAGAACTTCCGCACGAATTTTCAAAAATTTATTGTGCGATATTCATGAAATATCAGCTATAGATAGAACTATCAACTTTAGGTACAGGCAAAGGTATTGGAAATTATAAGAACCGCAAATTTTGAGTCGGATAACAAAAAATATTCTATATTTTTGTTATGCCTGATTTAAAATAATCGAAATTTTCCTTTCCCGTTTGAACATTTCCAAAAACGAACAGTAATAGAAAATATTCTGCATAAAAAGAATTTCATTCCAAATTAGAAGATAGTATACCTAAAATATAAATATAAATAATAATAATAATATAATAATATAAATAAAAATATAAATACATAAATATTTTAGATAAGGGGTGACTTACAAATGTCATGTTGACATTTTAGGATGTTTCGAAAATTCAAATGGCAAATATCAAAATAAACTAATCAGAGACAATAGTTTTGTTTTCACTACTGTCTGTGCCAAATGCAAAATTATTATTATTATCAATTTTCTTCTCATTAATCTGTGTGTGTGCCACTATAATATTATATACTGGGTGTCCCACTAAGGCTGACGAGGGGTGTTATATTGGAAAAGATAGTGACTAGAACTTGGGGGAAAATTGTTTCTTCACTGGTCATAGAAAATTTCTCGAAATTAGTTTTAACTTTTGGACTTTATCGCAGGGGAGCGCAATTGTTAGGGTCAGTAAAAAACATCAAAAAATGGGCCGAAAGTTTCAGAACAAACTATAAATATATCACTTGACATGCAGTATCCTACAATATGGAAGTAACTGTCTTCAACAACATGCCAAACATTGTGACTGAAATCTTGATAATGAATAAAATTGTCAACTGTTATATTATAAGAGTGATTGCTGTGAAGGGTTTCATACAAAATAATATATTAAATGCTGCATGATCAAAATCTTAGCAGTACAGGAACTTAGTGCTGCCAATGTGTCTTTTAAGATAAGGAACTTTCATAAGGAACTTTGTGAAATAAGTTGCAAAATTTTGGTAAAATTACTTAAATAGTCCTGTTGACAAAGACAATTTCCAGACATAGCTCAAATAGACAAAAACGTATTTCCGGAAGTGTTTTGAACAGAAATTAATCTTTCATTCCACAGCAGGCTACACGAGTGGAATTTTTAACCATTTGGACAGTTTGTTGGTGAAAATTGAAACATTAAAATTAGTTTTCAAAAAATGAATCCTGCCAATCGGCCATGTTTTGCCTGCAAATGTAGGGAAACCCGGCACTAACTCTAATTATTTTATACGAAATATGTATGCTTAACATAAATCCGTTGGTAGTATTTCCATTTTAATTTTTATATTTTCTGCGTTGGGAAAGTAAAAAATGTCACTTGGAGCAAAATTGACGTATTGCGGAACTTACCCCAATGGCTTTGAATATTTGTTCTTTCGTTCAGACAATAGAAATGCTACATGATGGAATGTCATGTTTTCATCATTGTGGTTGAGACCTACCATCAAAAATAGTTTCCAGAAAAATAGTTAGCAAAAGCTGGCTTCATCAGACTCTGACTATGACTGACTCTAACTATGTTGTACAGCTTAGGAAAATGTTTGTAATTCTTCTTCCAAGACTTTTCGAAATTTACTTTTTCTGATACCTCTCCAAAACAATAAATAAATACGGAATCTTCATTTTTCAAAGTGGAAGAATGTGTTTCTACTTCAATTGTCACCCAAATGTATGGTTCCAACTTTACTGTGGGAAGTGTTAGCTTACTCCAGCAATTCTGTGACTTCATATTTCGAGATTGCAGCAACTCTTTTCTACATCAGTTAAACAAAATTATATTGATCAAAACTACATATTATAGGCAACTTTATAAGTGAGGACTCATTCTTTCTATCCGTCCCACTTATGCAGGTGAAAGTCTTTATTTTACTATCGAAAATCATCAAAGAAAAAATAGTACCATAGCGACTTAGCCCTGGTCTCCCCTACTTCTTACACTAGCACATTGGAACATTACATTGCAGTACTTTATACATCTAGGGACTTTAAATTTTTGTATTTTTAAAATTGGAAAAATTACAGAAAATATTCTCGTGAATATTAGCCTGGCATGGAGCAAACTTGGTTCGGATCTTTTGATCCAGATGTCTCTAAAAAAATTAAACTAAAAAAAATTAAAAGAACATAAATATCAGTTCATTTTTGTTGGAAATTTTTCAGACCACTTACATGATCCTAATTTAATGTCAAAAATTAAAAGTTCTAATTGACAAATTGAATACTGCAAATCAAAATTTAAAAAAGTACCCACATTTTAACTAAAAACTCAGTTCTAGGATATTTTTCAGTTTGCATTAAACACATTAATGACAGACATGCATTAAAATGATTTAATGCATGGTTATGCTATTGCAAGTTAAGAGTGAAAAAAAACAAGGTGAAAATACAAATTGAGCGTGATAGTAGGTCTTTTTACGGCAACTATGAATTAAAATTGCATTATTATTGATTACTTTTGTTTTAAGTTTTTCGCTTTCAGTTCAGTCCGATTGGCTAGTTCAACTTACAATGCTATAGATGGCATTGTATTATTCATCTATTGGCTAGTTCAACTTACATGGCCGATCATAATTGAAAATAGTTTCTCAATTATGATCGGCCATGTTGACTCCACAATATGAAGTTGTTCATTTGAGATCAACTATGTTAGAAACCGATCTAGACTAGCCCATTATAAAATGGTTACGACAGGCAACTGAAAGCATTGAGAGGTTAGGCAACTATGCAAATTTGGAAATATTTGCCAAAGTTGTCAGTTGAGTAGAAATGTTTTCATGTATAATGAAAAAATTTAGGTGAATTATGATAATGTTGCATTAAAAATGCAGAATTTCACTCTAATCTATTTAAAAATTAGCATTTCTAAATTATACTTATTTAAAAAATTACCATTAGATCCTACAGGAGGGGGATGGAATAAAATAGAGATACAGGTTTTTGTTTATAAAAAAGCTGCTACATGGTGAATTAATGTAGTGCCTTTAGCTAACATGGTCATAAGAGCATCCCTTATTTTAAAAAATTTTGAAACATTGGTCCCTAATTTTATTCCTTATCGCTTTAAAGTAATGACATAATTTTTTAATTTTTTTTAACAATATTGACACATGCCAAGGATTTGTCAGGATATGCTTAACGTTTGAAAACATCATTATCGAAATCAATGAAGCAATCATCACTAACATATCTTGAAAATATTAGGAATTCAGAATGTATTGCAACAAAAATATTGTTTGTCAGTTGAAAATTGATTTTTTTTTGTTGACTTGAAATTTGAGTTTGAAAAATCTAATGGTAAAGATACACTTTATAATTCAATGCAAACACAAATGAATTCTGTGTTTTGAAGTAAAGCGAGTTTGCTCGTTTATTTTTTAAAAATTCATCCTTTATTTTTAAAATACATACACAATGATTCATGTAGGGGGCTATGATTTTGAGAGTTTCAAGATCGAGTGATAAAATTCTGGGCTTCGGTTGATATGAAAAAGAGACAGCTACTATTATATAGTACAGAAACTGAAAGCTCATGTCTAGGTAATGGTAACTGCGAAAAATTGGGAGATTCACTTGTCTGATGAAGGGTGAAAATGAAATGGTGATGGTGAGAATCGTACTTTGAAAATTAAACAGCAGATTTACTTAGCTAGTATTATTTTAAAGGGACGTACGGGAAAAACGGGTATAAAACATAGTACATGAAATATTCTTAGAATTTATTGTAGAATCCAAAAATGGAACAATATGCAAGGTAAAGAAAGGAAGCGAATTTGAGCTTCTTTTTGTTTGCTTTAATAATTTGTATGTATACTAAGGTGATAGTTTCAGTCACAACGGACCATCTTCAACCTTAATTTACAAAAGGAGGTAAATAAACAAATTACATAGAAATTACAACCGGATAAAACAAAAGTATAACGGAAAAAGTAAAATAGAACTTACTTACAGTCAACAGTAAAAATCTACTTAAAAGAAGAGTAAAGCAAATGAACATGCATCGTTAATATTGTTCAAAAATTCTAACAAATTCTTCATTACTTTGAAAGTAAAATTTGGGGACAGCCCAATCAAATTTGAAAATTTTTAAAAACAAGGCACACTTACCCACAATTCAATATTGTCGAAATCCATATTAATTTAATGTTTGGAACATCGGATTTCAGTGCACAATATCCAGTAGAATAGCTACACTTCGGAAAAAATGTTGTCATGGATCAACTGTTTGATTATTTTGTTGTTGTTTCATTGTCTTATAGTCTGATCTAGATGGAAATTAATTCGAATACAATTTAATTTATAAATAATGGATTAGTTAGATGAAAAAATATAAATCCAGAACATTAAGTACCTATTCAGAAAAGGAAGATTCAAATCTAACTCAAAATATCGAAAACTGTAACAAGAGTAAAATTTCACATTTGAAATTAACAATTATAGCGGAACCCTCAAATATAAATGAACATGACTCTGAATTTGAATAATCGGTTTAACATTAACATATATTTGCCCAAAGTCGCAGTTTTAATGGTGAGATTTTGATATATCTTGATTAATTATGGTATTACATGACTAATGGTACCATTCTTAATTATTTCTTAGGCATTTTTTTATTATTTACAAAAAGTTTATATATTGTCTAGGAACAGAATTATCAAAACCAAATTCCTACGGGAGTGTGCGGTAGATAATTCTGCTTCTATCTACGATACTCTTTATGTTATACACAAGATTAAACACACCAAAATGTATATAAATTCAAAATCTCACTTATCAAAATTGCGTGATATTTTGGAATTCCGTGATTCGATATAGTTCAACCCCAGTACTGTACACTATTGGGATTCGCAGAAGGTGATTTCGCTTCTATCAGTGATACTTTCAATGGGCTATACACGGATGAAATGTATCCCAACTTAACACTCGACAAAGTCAGGTTGTTAGGTTGCTAAGGACAGTATAAAATCGATAAAAAATCCAAATCCAGATCCAAAATGATACAATTTCCATTTATTTTTGTCCAATTCGCCAAGATATATCAAAATCTCAGCCCTAAAATAACTTTCTGTTTATGAGAGTAAAAATCATATAATTGTCACATCATCCATTCCATTTTTAGTGTTGCAAGAAATGGTGTGATTTTCCATGCAGCACCCAGTGGACAAACAGAGATTCCTGTACCACCTCCTAACACGTTCTTGGCAATGATATGCTTAAAAATGTTGAGGAAGCAAGATCCAGAATTGTACAAAACTATGGTTAACGACACTCTTGAATTGGCTAACGAAGGAGTCTTTACACCTCACATTGCTGGTGTATTTCCGTTGGAAAAAATTAACGAAGCCATTAAATTTATTGATGAAGGAAAACACATTAGCAAAGTGCTTATTGAAATGAATACGACCTAAGATAAAAAATTGTACTATCTTATTTATGTAAGTTTTTGTGTTCTCCTTACCAAAATTTGTATTATTGTTGTTATGGTAATAATTTTATATGTTATGGTTAGATTTAAGATTAAAATAAAACAATTTTGAATATTTCGAATTTATTCCACACTTATTTACACAATATCACTTAAAACGCAATAAAATACACACATTATATCACATAAAGTTCTAAAAGGAAGAAGAGACGATGACAAATTAAATTAATTCACAGTTTCGCATCGTCAAAGAACAAAAATGCTTATCACTGGCATTATAAATAAAAATGCTAAATAGGGAATGTTTTAGTAAAAAAGGGTGGTTTAAAACTTTAAGCAATGCTAACTTAACTTGTCTGGACTCTGATTAATATGGCATACGTCCATAAAAACTCCTTTTCCCCTATTTGAAATGTCCGCATACTCTCGTTTGTTCCTCGCACAGAGTTTGCTTGAAAATTGAGTATCTCGTTTCCTAGAACAATAGAATGTTAACACTTAGGTAAGTAAAAATTCACGAGCGAAGGTTTTAAATTTATACGTACCCTCTTCCTGGTAATTCCAGTTCGTCAACAGCTATTGTCCTAACATACAAATGATCATTGCACCAAAACAAACACAAAGTCCTTGGCTCCAAAACGTTCATATCGTATTCCCAATTCAGCTCAACTTTCTTTATATTCCCGCCAAGGTCAGCTGGATGTGATAGCACCATCGAGTATGTGGACCCATGCTCCAACTTCATATCGCCGGTGGGTGTGAGATCCAACTGGATGACTCCAGCAGAACTGTGCAGCGAAGCCTTCAGGAAACCCTGCACCCAAGTTTCTGCAGTTGGAGGTTTAGCTAATTCCAAACTTATCCTGTAAAGGCGATCTGCAAATAATCAGTTTGGAGATAAGTTTAGGAAAGTTGCCTATAGTTTATGAAGTTTTCACTCACGGCAAAACGGAAACTCTCTTCCGGTTGATGTGAAGAATTTACTCCCTATGTTGCCCTGAACCTGAGTGGAGACTTCGTTTTCCAAACCAGGACTCAAATCTGAATGATATCCCATCAGAGCACAGGAGCTCGAGCCTGGTTTGCAACCAAAACATTTTCCGGAAAGGAATTTTTGATAGCTTGAGCATGAATGAGCTGAAAAGTGACAATCAACTGTAAGCTGTATTTTTTATTATTAATTTTTACTATTAATATTTATATATTATAATTTTTTATGTGCAGTCGATTCCGCTTAATCGGGACTAGTACATCGGGACTGGTACCCAATTTTCCGAAATTCCACAAAAATTTCAGGATGTTTTTTAATATTCTATTTACTAATTGCACATTTACTAATTGCACAAAATAAAACAAGTCACAAAACTATACGTATGATTTATATTTAAAAAAATTATATGTAGGTATTATATAATAGAAAATGATTCTACTTTCTCTTCTTCTGTCTTCTCTTACAAATCTTCATTACTGATTTTGTTTGGCCAAAATATTCTGCATATAATGCGTAAGCAACGGTTTATGAAAAATTGCATTTTCTGGAATAGTTGTGCATCATAATCTTCGCGTCAGTTGTTTTATTGCAAAAATCCAAAGTTTAATAGTTCACGCTTGAAGCATAATAATGTAAGGCTTAATTATATGCTTCGAAAACAAAGCACTTCAAAACCAATTATTTCATAGAGCACTGCGATTAGTTAAATCGAGGAATTGATGAAATTGTGCGTATATTACAAAATTGCATAAAATATACGTATTGGTACTTTACAAGGATCTGCAATTCACAACTGATAGTACTTTGTAAGTTTGGTTATTACAAAAAAGGCTTTCAAATCCACCAACCTTATACAGTTTACAATAAAATATCTTTTTGATTATTGCATTTTGCAAACTATACTTTGGAAATGTTATGCCATTTTATTAACATTTGTCCTATAAACATATATTACACCATTCAATAAAACAGTATTTATATAGAGGCAACTGAGTTCATTTTTTAAGCGAACAAAGAAGGCCATGCTGACATACTTCACACTTTAATAAAAGCTTTTATACAAAGTAATTTCAAAAGAAAATCATGCATATTGCACTGCATGCTACATTAACACTTTTAGCACACGAGGTTTTATAACAAGCTCGTATCAAAACCCATAACATCTTGCTGATTTTATGCCACATACTTGGCTTTTATGTAATTGCACAACTTACCTATATAGGGACACTGTCCATTAATACTGTCGATAAACAACTTAATGGCTCTCACATGGTTGCAAGCCACCAGCACTCTGGACGCCTCTTCCAAACCGTCTCTAGAATTACCAGAAAATTACGTAAAATTCTTGAAATTTCTTCGTCTTACCTAATCAATGTTAGCGGCACCAGAGGACTCTGAGTTATATCACAACCAGGTTGTTCTTTCCCGTTGTTTGGGTAGAAGTCCAAATGGCCGCATGGTTGTGACATGCCGTAACCTACGATTGCAAGAAAGCATTTTATGGTGAAGGGAGAATTTCGAAAACTCAGTTTTTGATTATCCTTGTTTTGGATATATGAAACTTGATTGGTTTCCAAGCACCAACGTACCTAAGAAGAAGATTCCCTTTCCATCCGTGTGGATTACATCAACGAATTCTGCATCCGTTGGATCCAATCGCACATGAGCTGGCATACCCTACATTTAGAATAGGAGAATAAAATAGGATACTGTTTTCAGTCATTAAATTCACAGCAAGCGAAATTCTAACTTACTTGAAAATACGGTTCGGCAGGATCCAGACCAGTGATCCTACCTAGTCCTTGAACCATTGACCCTGCATATCCTGCAGTGTGGGCGCCTAAAGAATGGCCAATGATGTGGACATCCCCAGCTTCCACCCCATAATTTTTCTGCAGAACAAATAACCTCGTAGACATTGACAACAGCAATCTTGTCGCATACTGACTTACCACCAAATAATTTATAAAATATCCTAATTCTAAACCAACTAATCTTGTATTAGCAGTAGCTTGAGTATAAAGCGGCAAACTTCCTCCAGCCCAGTCCACGATAATGACGTTCAGGTCCTCGCCTTTCAGCAGTTCATCTTTCATGTCCCCAACCTAAACCAAATGGAATTAAAATAGTACAAGAACTGACGGAAATGCGAAATGTACAGTTATCATGTACACAGTGGTAATGACGAAAGCCAGGCGATGGCCTTAATTTGTACGCAGAGAGGAATGTGGACATAGACGGCGTGAAGTGGCGTGGATTTCAATTCGGAAGTGGCGTGCACGGCTAGATTGATGACTTGCGGAAAAAGAATTACATAAAGCACGCGACTTAATTGTTACCAGCTTTAAGAAAGTGAGATACTAACGTGAGCAAATGATAATGTTCGCAGCTTGCTGTTGATTACTTTATTATGATTGCGAATCTCGTTCAATGGAGGATACAAAATTCCAATGTCCGATTCCACAAAGCATTGATATCAAGTTAACAAGACATCACTCAGTCAAAATAGAGAATATACGTTTAAGAATTTAAAATTCTTCAACCTAATTAGTTAATGGCTTGTTAACCGAGTTAACAATGCTTTGTGCAACTGGTCACAAGTTATGTAAGACGTATACAGTTTTTTGTGTCGTTTATCATAATCACACCCTGCAAATGCTTCAAATTCTCACCTAACAAGCTTTAAAGCTTCAAGAAGTGTACCTTCAAAACAAGTTTAATAAAATAAACATTAAATGCTATTTTGTAATTAGAGAAATAAAGAAAAGGATGTTTTATTCGGAACATAATATGATGGGATTACTTTAATTTGGATAAAATTTGAAAGAAGTTGTGACAATTATTTTAAGTCACATACCCCAAACAAGTGGTTATAAACTTTAAAGGTATCACTATTCAAAGTATGTACGTTTCTTCATAACGCCAAACTTCAAAACACCAAATTTTTATCCATCCAACCCAACATAGTAATCCTTTTAAAATGTAATTTAATAAATTCTAACCATGTTTTAGCAACATTAAATTGAAACCTTAGTATTCGAAATGCTTTCTTGACAGTGATACAATCGCAGCGGCACTTTCGACTATGCCGAGAACTCCTTACAAATTTGGCATTGAACACGTTACTACGACTAGAAAGTGCACATTGTGAATAGTACCTCACTTTCCTCGGGTAACGCAATTACGCTACAGCTACACGATGTAGTATGACAGTCATAATTTTCGACCTACCCTAACCTATCCCAACCTAAATCTTTGCCGCGTTACTATTATTATCAAGGAAGCGAAGATCGGTTTTGCTGCGATTTATAGCTCGCAGGTAGTAACTCTACCGTAATAAATGAGGTCTTACCCAGTTGGATAGCGGAGTGTCGATGAATCCATGAATAATAAACTTCGTTTTCCTCTTCGCGTCGAATTTCGACTTTTCCATCTTGTCCTCTTGTGCTCGCAAAAGTTGTCCCTGGTAAAAATAACGAAAGAAAATAAATAAATAGGTAATCAATTTACCTAAATATGTGATTTCTTGTTCCAATAAAATATTTTAGTATTCATATTTTTGATATTTTCTTCTTTATTTTGAAGACGTCCTTTCTACATTGGTGCACGTGCTCAAGTATTGATAGTATCAATTATGTGTTCTGTGTTCAAACATGTTTTTTTAGGCGTTGAAGCAAACGATGGATATAAAATGTAATCAAAATTTTATTGATTTGCGTGAAAAGTAGGATTGAAGTGGGATTTAGGTAGGGGTGAATGAGCGGCGTTGTTTGAATTTTCTTTCGAATGACACATAAATCAATAGTGGCCTAGTTTATTCCATTCCCTACTATTCCAGTAATCTAGTATACCATTTTTATTCCAAACCTAATTTGGACGGCGGTTGCCCAAATTGCTTTCTTTTAAATAGTTCAGTCATAGTGACGGTTATAAGTGACATAATTATATTAGGCGGAAGTAAGAGAAAAGTAACTAAGTTATAATCACCTATAATAAAACTAATGTATTCATATAGTAGTTTTCACTATACTGAGCTTTACAGTGATAAACCTAATAGTTGAAAATAAAAAACGACTGATTAGATCTAAAAAATGACACTGAGTACTGAGCAATACATACTGAAACTCCTTTATTATGTTGATTTAGACTTGAGTACCTGGCAGATCGAGTTCGCCCGGGGTAAAAACGAATAATTTTTTACCACCGCGCTCCCTTTGGCAGCGCCATCGTGTGGTCAAAGGTCAAACAAACAGCCTTCTACCAGCTTTGACCACATGATGGCTTTCTGTGTCCGCAAGCTAGCTATAGTTATAAAACCATAAAAAGTAAAAACTGATTTGAATATCTGTAAACTACTTTTTTGAAGGTCGGGACCTATCTCAATCGATTTCCCGCAAGATATTCTCTAAATCCTGCAAATATCACCCGCGCTAATGCTTTCGTTCTCGAGACAATGACTACAAATAAATAAATGAATTAACAAGAATGGCTGATTTCCATTTGGAAAACAAATGCCATATTGCGATATATGGTTGAAATGAGAATGTTTAGAAGAATCACGTGGAAATACGGAATACTTCCGAGCAAACTATATTTTAAATAAAATGTCTGCAAAATTTCAAAATGATATTTATTTTAACCAAAACGTTTACGAGGTGTGACATATTTTTAATCATGCGAATAAAAAGGTATAATTTTGAGAAAAAAAAGTAAAGGGGCTCTTTAATAAAATGTATTATCTACAGTAGGAGCTCCAGTGACTCATTAGTTGGTTCTCGGAGGACCTGACATGAATAGGGTTTAGGTCGCGAATTTAAAAATCGACTAAATCTACAAATTCTCTTAATTTTGAACACTCATGGAAGTTAATTTCAAATTAGTTAATTTCAAAAAGTTAATTTCACATTATTTGATTAGTTGAACGTTTAATTTGATGAGTCACCCTGTATATTCCAAAGTTATTTTAGTTTATGAAAATGTCGATCTTTGCAGCAACAAAAAATTGTTTGAGTATTTTAATAAATAAATAAATGAATAAAAATGCCTTTATTGCAAGTTAGTCCAGTCCAATAGTAAGAAAATAGATGCAAAAGGTCTGCTAGAAGATTTTATGTTTTTAAACTATTTATGGGAATGCTAATAACAGGAATTAATAGTTTTCCAACAAAATATCTTGAGGCTAAACTTTGTGGAGCCAAAAAAACACGAAATTTACGGACTTCTTTCAGTTTTTTGCTTATAACTCGAAAACTGTGCAATTTTTGTGTACTCTATCCATAACAAAAAGAAGGAGCATTAAATTCTCTACAAATTTCAGTGCAACTTTTTTCTAAGCCCATTACTAAGCGCTCTACAGCTCACTGAAAATGACGATTTTTTTCCAACTTTGTGGAAAATCAGAAAAATCAACTTTTGACTCAATTTTTCCTTCATTTTACTCTCTTTAATGTAAATTGTTTATATTATAGGTAATTATAGGTAGATGTCAATAATGATTAATTGCAACGGTAACATTGTGAAAAATTGTTTATTTAGAACTTAACGAGAGAATATTAGTAGCAGGTGTTTACATGCATGTACGGGTAAGTAAAAATTATGTACAGTAACATTGGTATTATTGATTAGCAACGTCTGGTGCGGTTGCGGGTTGATAGGTCCGGTTCGTCAACTTCAGCTTGAGAAGCAGACGAGAATTTTGCTTGTTCTTCAACAGCCTTGATCTTCATTGAGTCCATTATGCCATCATCAACCTGGCCGTCAAAGTTATCGTCGTTGTTGGTTTGGTCGATGGTATCCCAGACATCAGCTTCACTTCATCTTCTTCTTGTGGGGAAATAATGTCATATACATTTTCGCAGTTGACCCCGTTACAGTTTTTGCCTGATTTTTGACATGAACATGCCTTGTTGCATTCCTTTTTACAGCTGCATGAAACAACGCGCAGCAAGGATTCGGGTGCTGGGTTTTGGCACATTTGAATTGGCTGCAGGAGACCGTCAGAGCTGTGAACCCACCCCCATTTTTCAGGGGGAATGTTGTTTCCCAACCAAGCTTGCACCTGATGGTAACGACGGAGGAAATGATGCTGTGCTGCCTCTTGCGTTGGTGGCAGCTTTGCAAGATGAACTTTGCTTTTTGTGGCCGACTTAGCAAATAACTGGAAGCTCAAGGTGTTCAATGTCTGTGTGGTGCCTGTGCATCCAGTGTACAGTGCGATAATTATATTTTCTCCAACCTTGATTATTTCTTGACGAGTAACCTCTGGTTTCTTGTACACAAGCTATTTTCTCAAGCTGATCATGGTTTTTCAAAATGTTGCAAAACTTTGCCTTTCCTTGCCAAAAAGTGGATGTTGTATCGCATCCGAGGAAGTTTGGGTCCTTGTAATGGCTGAGGTTGCGATCATGACATCAGCGTCTCCTTCTGCTTGGTCACTTTGAATATTGCAATTTTGAAATTCTGTGAAATGAAGCTGTTCTTGTTTCTATCATTGGCCAGAAATTTATCCTGAGAGATTCTGTTTATCATGTCTGCTGCAACAACGACTTTAGTAGAAGTGTGCGTTCTAGATCGACGAACTCTTTCTGCGCTTTTTCTTCCAATCTGTTTTCCCTCAGATCTTTGACCTGCACTCCTTTTACTATCCCTGCACTGCCTTCCTTGCTACTTATCCTTCCGCCTTCTCCTCTTGAAAGTCCCCCCGCACTTATTCATTCATCAATTGATATACTTCGTTTCCACAAGAAGTGACAAAAAGAGTTTTTCTGGAGAGGAGGCAAAGAATAGCCCACTATCTGTGAAGTTCGAAAAAAGGGTCATTTTCAGAAAGCTGTGGCTCACTTAGTAATAGTTTTAGAAAAAAGTTGTGTTTTTTTGGCTCCACAAAGTTTAGCCTCGAGATATTTTGTTGGAAACTATTAATTCATGTTATTAGCATCCCCATAAACAGTTTAAAAACATAAAATCTTCTAGCAGACGTTTTGCATCTATCGGCTCTATTTTCTTACTATTGGACTGGACTAAGTGATTCTGAGTTGAAAACTGTTTTTAGAACAACATTCAATATTGAGAAAAATGCATTAAAACTTTAACGATCTTAAATTTAACAATTTAAAAAAATTACAACTACCTCCCATATTGTCTTATGTTTTACGACTTTGGATCTGAAATGGCGAACTATGTTAGAACACTTGTCTTTTCAGAATTTAGTTTCTTCTTTTTCTTTGGTTGTTATCTTGACCAGATGCCTGTTTGTGGCATCTGGTCAATCAAGTGCACCGCGGGACGAGAAGTTCTTAGAACTGCACTTTTTTATTGCCACAAACGTTCCGCCCTGGACGGGCAGTTGGTAGTTAAACTTTAAGAATAACCAAACAACTAGATGGCTCCCTGCCCAAATGCTCGAGATTAGGAATAGAGAATCATTGTTCTTTTTCGTACTTTTAATTTACGTTCAACAAAAGCTTGTTGACTAGCATCTACCGAAGTTGAGTAGTATCTAAGAGAAATAAGTCATACTAATCTAATACTAAACGAGCTAAAATTGTGTGTACGCTTATTTATTTATATTTTCTGATCTCGCGAAAACGGCGGGTTTTAACCGAGCGAGCTCGGTCTGTTAGTTTGACCTTTGATCACACGTTGGCGCTGCCAGACCAGAAATGATTTGTTGGTAAATTAATTCGTTGATAAATTAATCTTGCTCAAATTACATCGTGTATATAAACCGTATAAAAGCAGGTTAACCAAGCGAGTTCGGACTCTTCAGAAAGTCGCAGTCCTCACCGTGGTTGAGGGTAGTTTAAGGGAGCTCGGTCTGCCAGGTACAGTGTTATTAAATATAAAAATAATCTTTCAGTATCTTCTTGCAAGTTAAAGAGACGCCTGAAAATGCGCGAAACACGTAATGTTTTTATTCAGTCGCCTAGTTGGAACAAGAGACCACATTTAAAAACAAATAAGTAAACAATTTATAAATTAATCACGCACAAAATGCGGAAGTAGCACGTTATAATCACAACTCGTGACGTAGTCAGTACGCGGAAAATGAAAACAGATCATTATTCCATAAGTGCTATTAGATCACAGTAGACCGAAAATGAAAGTTACCTCAAGATTTTGTTGTTGGAACCATGTACCGTTACGTGTAGTTGATTTTGCTTAAATGCCGCCATTACTGTTATTATTAACAGCAACATCGTCGACGTCGTAATTATTTACAAATTGGTATAAGCATTCCGTACTAATGTATGAGAATAGTTTAACGAGTGTTAATTAGCAGTAATTTCTTTCTATTAATTTACATAACAGAGGCGTTAGGTAAGGATATTTGTAATATAAACAATTCACTTACATCATTAGGATTGTGGCGAGTATACAGAATGAATCTTGTGTTGATAACTTCTCTAGGCAGTGGGAAAACGTTGAACGGCCTGATTATCAGATGATACCAACTTCTTGTTATATTTAGGCAGCCCAGTTCATCGTAACATCTTGATTCGTTTTCAACTGAAATAATACAATAATAGTTAATGATTACCAATTAACAGGTTTTTTTTTATTGGTAATAAACTGAACCAGAAAACGCATGAGTACAAGAGATTTTCGTTCTAATGGTTAACAATGAAGAAATAGGAAGTGCGCTTCAATGTACATAAATACCACATTTATGCAAACACACACCACAAGTTGGAAACAAATAAAACAGTTTGTTGACTTTATATTTAATGCATTTATAGCCTATACTAGTGAAATATGATGTTGTCGAAGCAATGAATGTCATAACTCGGCGCAATCTAGAAAAAAAGAAATTCGCGTGAATTATTTTCCTTACCCTTTATGGCTTTCATCAGAAAGTATTAATAGGCATTCACCAATCAACATGACTGAATGTTTTTTTAATTACTTGACCTCTGACGGACGGAGGTACAGACGGACAGACCAATGTCCAAAAATTGCACCATCAAACATCAATAGTTTGGACCGAATGCAATACTTTTTCTTTATACCTTTAGGTAAGAGAGAGTAAAAAGTATAAAAATAAACAAAAAGAAACCCAAAGACAATGATTTTAATTAGGCGATAATATCTAAAATGTGGTACAACTTAAACTTAGAAGGAGAGGACATAAAACAAGTCAATAAATTCATCTACTTAGAAAAAAATATTGCTAAAACAGAAAGGCTATACAACATCGTAAAAATGAATATTCTTAATAAAATGTTAATGGCATTAGAAAGTTTTTCAGAGAAGCAGTGAAATCAACCTCATATTTAATGTGCATTGAAATGTGATTTCTGACAAAGAAAATGTGAAACTGAAATGAAGTGCATAAAATTAAGATGAATAGGACATCTACTAAGAATGGGTTAAGATAAACTAACGAAAAGAGAAACTGGGATAAATTATGCTTCGATTATATCGAAGAAAAAAAAATCTGAAATCTTCAAAAATTATGAAATTATGCTTCAAAAATAGCTTCCATAGAACAGTTTTCAAGGACACTTGATCTAAAGAATGATCTGCGCAGCTATTGACTAAAAGATGCCTCAACCATCAGTAGCTTTTAGTGAAGATAATTCGTGAGAATAGTGCACTCTTCTGGCTTTAAACAGTTATGGAGAAGTTTTGTGATCGCTGTCACGCCTATCTCGCTCGAAATTTCTTCGTGTTGTTCATTGACGTTGGGCCTGAAGACGAGTTAACTCCTCGAAATGCATACGTAGCCTTGATCACAATAAATAAATAAATTTAATCATCAGTACTCTCCTCGGAATTTCATTTTACAACGAAAACTGGTGACATGGAGCAATTTATTATTAATTTATGAAGAGATTGTTGATTTATAGAAGACCATTCTGAACAATATATCCACCTAAAAATCGCTTCAGTACTACTGTATGAAACTGAGCTTGTCTGTTAAAACAATCTGCCGATTAAAAATTATTTTAATAATGACAAGGTTTAACAAAAATATATAAAAATCTAATTCATCGTATACAAACATCGTATGCGTATGTATATGAAAGGTTAGAAAGGCAATCATATAGGCACTAAACATCAAAAAAAGTGCTCGTTTTTGTCGACCACTTTGATAAAGTAAATAAAATAGATTTGATTGAAGTATTTTACAATTCGCCCCATTCTTCCACGAACCTTCCCTTAAATATTTTTAAAGTTGTTATTTAAAACGTCAATAGTAGTTAACAAAAATCTAATTATATAATCTAATGCCAAGTTTAAGAATACCAAAACTTTACATTTTACAGACAAAACGTCTAATTTTTATATTTTACATTAATATGTATATTTTAAAATATACCACTAACATTTCAGTTATCATTCTCCTTCATCATTTTCTCACTATCCTCTCAATTATACAACTTTAGAATTTCTTTTTGAATGTAATGATGAACGCATCACTCAATGAAAAGTTACAAAAGACTGCTTCAGCACTTAAAAATGGCATACTTAATTTAAACCCAACCTAGAAGTATTTGAAAATCTAAATTTTCCTATGACTTTGTTTCTTTGTTTCTGATATTTGAAAGATCCGTCGATAAAACTGTTTGTGTTTATTACACAGTGCCTTCAAAAAATATTGAAACGCCTTAATGTGCACTTTTTTAAAAAATATACAGAGTGTCCCAAATTCAATCCTCACCATTGGCATATCGGAAACTATAAGACTTACAATCGGGTCGGTTAAATGGGAAAAGTTGTAGCAAATTTTCTGCTGAATTTAAATCCGCCGAGAAACCATGGCCAACTGCGA
>JAWQRJ010000403.1:0-21647 GCA_033557515.1 Diorygopyx duplodentatus | reverse complement strand
TCCCAATAGTAGTTAGACAAAAAATCTCTTAAAAACGAAAAATGCGCAAACAATAGCAACAATCAAAATCTGCAGCAGTTAAAAGAGATGCAATAAAGCAACAAGAGAGCTGAAACAGCTACTAAGTAATATAAGGGAGCAGTCACCACAGGAATACCTCAATGGACTGTTGCCATCTGAGGCAACTGATTACTCGCTCTGGAAGGCCACTAGGAAAATCAAGCGTCCACAAGTGTTAATTCAAACCTATTAGAGATGCAAATGGGAAATGGGCTAGGGATGACCTATAAAAGGCTGCAGCTTTTGCCGATCACCTAAAAAGAGTGTTCCAACCCTTTCCTTCAGAAGTACATCTGCATGAAGAGAGAGAAATGTTAAAATTCCTGGATGCACCGTTTAAATGGACCTACCTATCAGGAAAATACTCGGTCTACACCAAAAATAATCACAAGAAAGCACCGGGATTCGACTTGATCAGTCGTAATGTACTAAATGAACTAACTCCGAAATGCTTCAAATTCATTACGCAGTTATTCAACGCGGTTCTATGGCTTGGTTACTTCCCAAGCCAATGGAAAGTAGCACAGATAATTCTCCTGCACAAGCCGGGCAAGAAACTGGATGAAGTCACCTCATACAGGCCGATTAGCCTGCTGCCGATCTTGTCGAAGGTGGTGGAGAGGCTCCTGCTCAAACGACTGAGCCCTATAATTGAAACCAGCCAGCTCATACCTTGGCACCAGTTTGGACTCTTGTGTCATCACGCTACAATAGAACAAGTACATAGGGTAGTCGTCCGCACATTGAACCTTTCTATTTAATTATTCATAGAATTACGATAATGCGAATTTCGACGATCCATACCAGAAGAATTATTATCAATCAGCCTGCGTTAGTTCGGTGAAATTAAAAGGAAATAAATCGATATGTCTACGTGGCCGATATGTAGTCTAGTTCGCCTTAACCGTGCTAGCACGCTAGTTAGAAAAAAGTTACTAGATAAATAACTGGAATAACCATATTTGTATTTGAGCATCCGCCTTCAGTTTTTACTACAATATCTGAATAATTCCTACCCATTTGCACTATGTCGTCCGTGGAATGCGTGTATATGCCGATTTTGGCGCAATTTTAGTAGTTTATTAGTGTAAAAATGTTAAGGTTAGCTAACAGCTAGCTGTCAAGGTGGCAGGAGCCGAGCTCATAGACCATTGACATTGAGGTTAACCTGCTGTGTTATTAAAGTCCCTAGATGTATAAAGAACCGCGATTGGCCACAATTTTATTTCCGCGCCAAATTCGAAATTGAGAAAAGAACTTGCAAGTGAAGTAAAATTTTAAATTGAATATAGACAGTATTTGGGAATCTCAGCAAAGATCGGTAGACGAGATGTTTAACAATGTTTATACGAGTAATAAATACTTGAAGTAGTAGAGTAATATATAAATAAATACTTTTTATTAGCCAAAAATGTATTGGTATCAAAAGTATGTTTAATTTTGAATATTAAGCATTAGTGATACTAGTATAAAATGATAAAATTTGCATGCTCTCAACATATCTCTGGAATTAAATTGGAGGTCAAATAAAGCATGATTGAATTTTTGCTAATCTAGAAATGTTTTTCGTATTGTCACTTATTAAAAAACAATTATTTTGGTGAGTTGCTTGGCAACTACTAATTAAAATTACCTTAATAAAAATTGATAATAAAAAAAATTAAAGCATCATCGTTACACAAAGAACACAGTAATAAATTGTCGGGCGCGGCCAAATATTGTTTTGAATTAAGGCTAGCAATCATGCCCAATATTTTTAACGTTACGTGTTTATATAAACGTTAAAACTTGGAGTATGGTGGCTAAGAGACAGTAGTGTAGAAAGTTGCAAGGTAGATAAACAATTTTAAATTAAGTTTAAATAGTACTAATTAAACGAGAAAAGTTCGGTGGTCCAGGAATTTTTAGAAATAAAATATAATGTAATAGTTTACGTGCAGTGTATACTTTATGTATTATATAGCACCCCATTCAGTATCAGAACTTTCAGCGTTTGCCTCAGTTTACATATGTTAAAAGTATACCCTACTTTTAACATATGAAAACTGAGGCAAACACTGTAAGTTCGAGCGAAGCAACGCGAGTACCTAATGTTAAACGATTTATATTCGCCAATACGACACTCCAGAATAGTTGTAATTGGAAAGAGTAATAATTGTATAGTTAAAAAACTGCACTTATGCCTGGATGAGATACCGTGGAGTGTCTTATTAAATAACCTGATGCGACATTTCTATGAAAATACCGTTTTTTCGCAGTTCGAACTTCCCACAAGCCTGTATCTTTTTCTTAGTAGAGTACCATATCTCACATTGCCTCATGTAAATTGATTTCGATGAAGTTAGATTAACATCGATTTCTATCAAACATGGAATGATGATGATCAGCCACTGTGAATTTTATATTGCTGGCAATGAACAATGACACAATCCACTGCTACTACTAAAGCTACCTAAACTTTGTTCATTTCCTTGAATTGCATTATCCGCAACTTGCAAAAATTGCATAATGAAGTGAGTCTTTGTAGCTAATAGCTTGATAATTGTGCGGTACTTTTTACATTGCAGGTGGTGAACTTAATTCTTACCTCTAGGTTATTTTGCGAACTACTTTAAGTTTAGGGGCGAGTTAGGAACTTTAGGCTAAACTTGAGAAACTCAAGCGGTGGCGGCGGTCGGACACCACAGGGTAATTTGGTGCACTTCACATAAGTGGGGTCGGTTGGGCTCCATTGCACAGTACTTATCCGACCACCATTGTATAACAAAATACAACCAAGACAATATCAAAAGCAGATACGTACATTACCATAACTATCATATTATAAAACAGTATCCTCTGCTTTAATTAGTACACTATATTTTAAAAATAATGAGAATTGACGGTCTATTTTCTTTCTAAATTTTCAGAAGTTATTCTTTTCTTCCTGAGTACAACCATAAGATCACAATTTAGCGAAATTTAGAGGGTAGTTTTATCAGAAAGGGGAATCAGCTTGAAGCTTTGAGGTAGCATATTGACAATCTTGGCTCAAAAATGAAAACTTCGAGCATTTAACGGAGACAATGTAGCTGATTAAAACGATCATAATGACAATCACTAGGTATTAAAATATCAAGAAATGTCATCGTCCATATTTAGCGATATTAAACAAGGTTCCCTACGTATATTTGAAAATTAGATTATTTAATATCTCCAAAAATCATCAATGCGTCGTATGTATTAAATCTTCAGTATACTGTACTTAATACTTCATATGTATTAATGGACATAGAACACCGTTCATGACCGTTTCCGTTTCAACTTTTCGTGCATTTTGCCCATTACTGCGTCCATTCTATAGGATACTGTAGTGCAGCTTTAATATTTGAATTGCTACTAGGCATAACACTCAGAAAATGAAATTGTTTTTGCGAGAGAGTTGTAGGGGTACAAAAAATATTCCAGTTGGAAGTAATTTCATCGGTCTTTAATTCCATCCGCCCGGACTATCAGAGGTGTCGTTTAGGGTGACACATTTGATGCAATTTTCTGATTCTTCTACTACAGATTCTGTGAATTAAGTACCACCTTTTCCATCTATCGCTATTAATAATAGCTTAACTTTACTTACATTATTGTCCGAAATGAAATAATCAAACTTTAAAATATTTGACAATTTTGCAATTTCAAGCATGATTTTATATCAGTTCTTCGGTAGCATAAGCGTGAGAGATAAAAAAAACAGTATATAGCTAGTTAACTGCCAAGGCCGTCGGTTTTTATTGTTTTTAAAATAATAAATACTTTGCGAGTTAACACATTTATGTGTTTATAGCGGAAAGCAATTACATAAGGTACGACGGTTGCTCAGAGACTACCAAGACAATAGCATAACGATGTATTTATGCATTTTTCTTATTACTTCCCCTTCTCATCACTTTTTATGTAACAATACGGGATTCTGACACATAAATAGCTGCAAAAGCACCACATGCATTGTGCTTTTGCAGCAATTCTTAGTGTAACATGTCCACTAAATGTATTACATGGACCGTGTGACAGATGGCAGAAAGCCCTTAATTTAGTAGAATGTAATTGTATCAGGGAAATATGAAAAAGTAGGGTCCAGAGGATCGGCTTCTAACGGCCGACCTCTCGTAGAATCTCAGACACATTTTATATATAAAATTGCTTGTTAGGTGGAATTGGGGACCGTTTTCTTTTTGTGCGAACTACACACGTGCTGCCCTGGTAGTTTTCCGTAGATTAATTGCCTGCTGGTCAGTGAAAGCTCACAAGAGACCGCGGTGACCAGAAATCGTTAACTGTCGTCAATTGGAAAGGGACAAATATAAGAGACGGGACAATTTGGCGAACAATTATACGGTTTAATAGACCTCGGGCTAATACGTCTTTTAAGCTTTGTATGAGGCTTTCTGTTGGAAATGAAGCAGTGATGACAGCTAAACATTACATTTTATACAGAGAAAGAATTCCAGCAACCATGGATAAATCAAATACAGGACTTCTTTTCTTGAAAGGCCAAGGTTTCGGAATAATTTATTCCATCATCAACCCAGCATTTGTATTTGTTTGAAATTTGCTTATATTTTAAAAATGTGATTGCCATTTCACTAGAGGCTTTTAACTAAAAGAGGTGTAAAAATTTGTCGTGAATACCAAATTGCCTAAACGCTTTTAACGTTAGAAGCACTCTTAGTAAGTTGTAGTAGCTGTAAGTATTGTAGAGCTGTCTAAAAGATTTGATCTACCTCCAACCAAAGGAAACTTGTTTTACACAAACATAACATAATATTTTGTTTGACAGCCGAAAATTGGGGTGCATCTAACCCCGCTCATTCTTTTCAATCACCTAATATATTATTTCTTATAAGGGGAGCAAATTTGAAGAACTGGTTGTAAGTTTGAATTGTTTGAATTCACTTTGTAAGCTGCATGAGCAAATTTTCAGTATTACAACTATGCATGTAACGTAGTACAAATGAACAAATGTACTATTCGATTAGTGTTAACCTAGTAAATGAGATTAGTTACTCATGTCCAACAATCACTATGAATACATAATTACACTTTTCCTGCAAAATCATCCATGTTATCATATAGTTCTCAGTAGTTTTGTGATAGTTTCGGTAGAAACTGCGCGCTCCAACTTTGATTATAATTAGCATTGAAGCAAGGGCGGTTAACACGATTTATCAAGCACCCAGGGTATAAATCAACGCTCCCTATTAATGTTCCCAAAAGCAACGAAGCACTTTGTGGTTAGTTAAGGGACATTAGTAAGCAAAGGTTAACAAGTGCATGATAACTTTTATTTCGTAATTTAATTTGTTTTCCGTTATTTTATTTAAAATGTTCTACGTTTATTTAATTTTATTTGGAAATTATTAATCTTGATTAGAAATAAAGACCATTATTTCTAATCAAGTGATTTTCCATTAGTACGTTATAAATTTGTTAAAAGGTATATGTTGCTTATGGTTGTGAAGCATATTTCGGAACATTGTTTTTAAGGTGCCAAAAAAAGAAAATAATCCTGGTGAACAAGGCGTGAAAATATCCATTATCGTCCCGCAGTTCTTGAATAAATGTCAAATTTGAAAAATCAGTTTAACGGTAAACTCTAAATGTAAAATACAGCAGCAATACAAACAAAAATACAATTAAACTCGTAGGGTGTTAAAACAAAAATACAAGAATATACGGAACTACTATGTGATGCCTATAGAAAATCTAAACTAAAATACGTAAATGATATCAAATCCTTTTAATTAATCCTATATGACACTGTGAGTACTATCAATTTTGAAATATCATATTGCAAAGATGCTCTCAATTCTTTATCCAATGATGAATCTTTTAAGTTACAATTATTTAATTTGCCCTGTTAACTTCTAAATTGAGCAAGGTAGATGACCCAGAACAAAACTGCATTATATTATGTTTAATACACAATATAAACTACCAAAACATCTCAACTCAAATAAAAAAAAACAGAAATTAGAAACCAGCACATGAAAAAAAGTAATCAGAATACATTACAAGAAAATAATCCAGATTAACACTAACCTATAGAATATTTACAATCCACTGGCCCTACATTACCACCATATTGGAATTAAAAACCTCATATCCAAACCGAAATAATTGAAGAAAATACAGTACAAGATATTAAAAAAAGAGAAAGGAAAAGGAATCCCACCAATCTACAGCACTTGGCCATAGAATTTGAGCTAGCTATAAACGAAAAGAGGACAAAACAACTTAAATATAATTTTCATGATAACAGACAAGAGGTAAGACGTCTCAATAATTTAAAAAAGAAAATTAAAAATAATGAAGTCACAGTCACAACAGCAGACAAACACGCTGGCCTAGTATTTATTAATACACAGGCTCCAATACTTCATTCCCTTATTAAACTTCACATAGATCATATCTTCCGTAGGCTCTAGTATTAGTACATATAAAACATATAACTTCTTAGTAATTGTTTTAAAGGACATTTTTAATCCCATTTATACCATAAAAAACAAAAACGACATAGATTCTATTCACAACACCAACTTACCACAACTTAAGTGTTCACGTTAATATCCTTTGATATTACCAATTTGTATACCAACATCATTAACCTAGAAGAACCTAGAATTTAACATACTTAAACTTTGTACAGAGCAAAACTCTGTATGTTTAATAACAAATCCCCTTTGAGTAGTGTTATGGCTGACATTTTGTTTCATACCCTGCAATTAAAATCAACAATTCTCAGAACATCTATCTAGAACACGTTATTTTATGGAAGAGATATGTCGACGATATACTAGTTATTTGGAAGGGTTCTACAAAATACAACAGTTTCACGATTATCTTAATAAACTTCACAAGCAGATTTATTTCACCCTTGAAATAGAAAAAGATAATAAACTCAACTTTTTGGATTTCACCCTACATAAGAATAACACTAAAATAAAATTTTACATCTCTAGAAAAACTACACAAACAGATATAGTTATCCCAGGTGATTCATATCACGATATAACACAAATACGTTGCTTTCATATTGACTGTTAAATACACTTCTTGAGCAGAACATGAAGGAAAAAGAAATCAAACTTATCAAGCAAATTGTCGGAAATAACAACCTCTCCCTAGGGATAATACATAACATCATTAACAACCACAAAATGAGGCAATAAACCATAAATAACTACACCAGTATCTGATAACAATACTTATATTGTTAGAAAGATGGATAACGTGGAGCCACTCTTAGAAAGGCTCTGCTGATGTTGCTTTCACAGCCCTGTACAACAAGCACGATGAAAGAGAGCGACAAGCACAATTCGACGAAGAGAGCATTCATTTAGCTCTCTTCATCGAATTAAAACAAGACAAAGAAGCACTATTGATGAAAATGGGTTAAATGGGTTAGCAATGTTAAGCATTCACAGATAATGGTTTTCGCTAACAAACTATAAGTGGAGTATTCATTTAATAATAAATATGGCGTTACTCTCCTTCCCCCATAAACAAGATTGAAGTCAGAAAGCTGCCCCCTCCCGTTTGGAGCTGAATACGCCTCTGAAGTATCCCATTTTCACTTGTCTTTAAAAGCTTGTTTCTTAATTGTTTATGGCCTCTTCACAGTCCTGAATACCGAAGTATTTTTCTTTTCTGAAGAGTTAACGCGTAATAATACATCAAATCGCGTGCATAGATTTGCTTGGTATAGAACTTTCAAGTGACTATACGACTTTCAACTCTGTGGTTCTTCAGAATTTGAATTAAATTCTCGTGGGAGATTTTTCTGTTAAGGAAAATTTAAAAGAAATTTAAAAAAACGACTTTATTGCATTATGTACATTTACATTGGCCGTGTGAGTTCACTTCTCGTTGATTAAAATTGTTTCCTCGCTCCCTCTTTATCACTATTCTCTTCTTTTAATTTAAGTTTGTAGAGCTTGATATTGGCGATTACAGTTTTGTTAATCGGCGGTTCTCTGTTTGTATTACCTCTATTAATAAAGAAAAGTTTGGGCATAAATAGCAGATATTTCTACAAAATGAGGTATAAGCGTATGGAAAATCAGTTACTGCAAGATAACAATAATCGTATCAATCGTTGTCATTGATATTCGTTATTCGCTTTGATCCTTTTTTTCGACATGCAAATATTGCTGAAATAGATATTACGAATTCGTTGCAATTCTGGACATTCGCTAAACCTACAAACGCTTTTATGTACTTTTCAGAGCGGTTAAATATATCAAATGGGTGTTTTATTTCATTTTCGAAAAATGGTTAGATTAAAATCGCATGCTGTCAGAGCGTGAAAACCAAGTAGTGGTAACCACAAATTTATGATCCCCAACGTTTCATATAATTTATCTATTTTTGTACATCTCTGTTTTTTTCTACGTTGCATCCAAATTTTAACTCCGCTTTATTAAATCTCATTGTTCCCTGTACGATTATTCGAACGTCTATATCGTCTTATAAATACATATGCTTCGTCTTCGAGCTTATTAAGGTGGTGTACCAAGTATTATCATTTTCGTAATTTTCTTCACAAGACAATTTCATTGAATTTTTTTGAAATTTGGTTTCAGTTTTATTTCAGAGAATTTGTCATTGTGTGGTCGAGGTCCCTGAAGTTATTACCGCCAGGGCAATATCAGGGGGCTTGA
Organism: Diorygopyx duplodentatus; assembly: GCA_033557515.1. Lineage (NCBI taxonomy): Eukaryota > Metazoa > Arthropoda > Insecta > Coleoptera > Scarabaeidae > Diorygopyx > Diorygopyx duplodentatus. Next base: position 12,894 of record JAWQRJ010000403.1, on the reverse strand, counting down.
TACGGCGCTCGATACTTTTATTTAATGACGTGCAACAGGATTCTATCTGCTCTCAACTGCCTTGTCCCTACATAATGAAGCCATATTTAGAATAATAGGAGTAAAAAAGCAGAAGCTTACCTTTACAATCGGAAGGTAAGACCTCGCAAAATTATAATCACATAGCTCGTCCGCTACTGGACTTTTATCATTCTAGTTACGTATTTTGTACCACAGAAAACTAATGTATAAAATGTTTTGTCGCCATATTTTAAGTTGCAGTGTGCAGAAAATGTCCTTATATTTTACTATTAACCAATATTCAAAATAAATCGCCTTTATTATCTATCAGCCATATCTCTCTTAAATCACATACGCTGACCTTCATCACACCGTTTTGTACCAAACATGTGAGCCTTTTTTGAGGGAATGTATTGTTTGAATTACAGGAAAGCAATTTAACCAAAAAAGCTGCGAAAAACTCATTCGCAGCAAAGTTGACTCGACGACTATTGTCCAAATATATACGTGTTTTCTGAAAGATGAATGTGTCATTTACATTTCATTTACAAATAGATAAACGGGCTTTAATTAAAAGTAATTATTTATTCTTCGGGAACTACTTATTATTATTTATTGTCTCATTGTGCATTATAGTTAATAATTTCAAAAACACAATAACAATTATTCATATACATGTAATAATTAAAACAGTAACAACACGAAAAACCTAAAAACCCTTGTATTGTCTAGGTGGACCCTACGTAAACAATTAACGTTCCGAAACAAAGGAAGAGTAGGAAGTTAGGCGGGTAAAATTCAGGAACGCTGCAGCAATGGGGCTAACCGGATGGAGCAGGGCCCCTCATGGAATTTTATGAGCCCGTTAAGCTTGTCCGCAAACTTCAGAAATTATTAAACTGGATTATGTGCCGCACTGGGGGATACATTATGGTCAAACTACTTATCCACGAACTAGTAAGTGAGTATTTGAAGTGCGTGTTAATGAAATTCGCCATTATACGCTATACAACGTGTATGGCAGATAAAGTATAGGACATCAAATATCATCCAACATTGCTAAACATATTATAAAGACATTGTATCAAGAACGCTATAAATTTTCACTAAATTAGTGATGAAGAATATCGATTATTATCCTAATTGATGCTAAAGCAGCATGGGGATTTGAATAATAAAATACCGTATCACCTGGATCACCTTTAGGTAATCCGTTTTTGTAGGCCTTCGCGGCCGGTGTTCACACTTTTTGGCTTTCCGGTGATCGCCAAGTCGGTGAAGAAACTCTCAATAAACAAATAACGTTCAGTTGGTTATCACAAATATTTTAAGACTTACTTACTGGCCCTTGGAAAAGTATTTTGAAGCACTCCTCGTAATATCCTCGTAACCGAATTGTCAGCATACACATCACCAATGTGAAGTTGGCGTAAACAGTCAACTGTTTCATTGCAAATGTTTTATTCCAGGGTTACACTATTTGCTTTCATTTACGTTGAGTAAACCGGAAAGCCAAGAAGTATGAACAACAGCCGTGAAAGCCTACAACAACATTCAGAAGTGTACAGAAGTCACAGTTATGCTGCAAGTCACATTAGCGAATCTACTCTGTCTAGTCCTGGTGCAGTTCCTCCCCATGTCCTTCTGAACATGCTCCAATGTTCTCAAAGAGAATTTGAACTTGTCCATGTGAGCATGAAGGATGTGATCTTTGAAGAACATATTGCATCCCATGGCACTGTAGTAAAATAAAGCAATGTATTAAAAAAACGAAGCTTAAATTCATTAACATTTCGATTTCCTGCTTAAATTGCTTAACATCAACGTGGCAGTTTAAGCCAAAGCGCTGTAACGCACAATAACGTCGGAATGTAGATTCATATCCGGGCCCGTATCGGTTAAAAAAAAATTCAATAACTGTGTTGCAAATAACAACGATTTATGTTTTAACAGCGCCTAAGCGTGTTTCGCGGACTATTTATTTAAAATGTTTCATTTAAAGCACGGAATGTACGTGTTACCGCGAGCAGGTGGATTTGTTTTATTTTTATATTTAATCAATAACGTACGCGGCAGAATTAAAAAAAAACTTGATCGCGTGATAGGAATACGACAAAAAAATAAAATTAAAAATCGGCGGCCTTGTTTGCACTGTTTACGGCAAACAAAGATCTAAACGTTTATGTAGCAATAACCAAAAATATATGAGCAAATAAATAAACGGAACATCGCATACTGAAATAAACAATGGCAGAATAAACATCCAATTAGTTCCGAATGTGTGTGCAATCTGACGTACGAAATATGAACAATCTGTGATAGCAAAAAATGTATTTACAACAATAAATTAGTCTAGGACGTGATATACCATAACGTACGAATGTATGGATGACGGCATAATGCGATTCCACACGGCCGTTTATTTAACGAACTTATTCTTCTCCAACAAGCTTATTCTTCTACTGTTCATCTAATAATGTAGGGGGGTCAAAGTGTACATAAAAAGGGTATCACACCAAACTTGCTAGTCTGTAAGTAATTTTTAGTATAAAACAACGTATCCCCGTGCAAAAACAACGTTTGTATACTCAATTGTAAATTAATTTCCTAAAATTGAACATTTAATACAAACCTTTGGCAATATGCTTTTAGACAATGTCCTGCTGTTCGTACACATCCATAAACTAGAGCATCAATAACTCCCGTAGAAATTCAGGCAATATCTAAATTTGACGGTAACCCAGTCACATTATCAATTTTTATTGAGCAATGTGAATATAATATAAATTTTGAAACCATAAATTTGCAGAAGCCTATGTATAAACTCATTTTAAAAATCATAAAATGAGGATTAGTTCATTAACTTTAATTGCTTCAAGAAAAATTGACACTTGGCATGATTTAAAGGCATGTTTGCAACTTAATTGTACAGATCAAAGATCAGAAAATTGCTTAATTAGCGATTTAGTAAATAATGAACTAAAACGTAATGACGATGTGTACGCTATACGCAACACAGTTCGGGGTTCTTTGAATTTATTGTTAACTACTTTAAAGTTATCCAATAACACAGCAGAGAGATTAGTAAAAGGCAACATATATGAACAAACAGCACTAGAAACTTATCTAAGATGTCTTTTGGGTTATGCAGATTTTGGAGAGCACATTTTAAATAAAGAACCACCTAATTTAGAAATTGCGCTAGCTAAACTTGTAAAGCGACAAAATTGGCTGTATTAGTGTAAACAGTCATCAGCTCAGTCTAGTCAATTAGGTTTCAAATTACGAATTCCGACACCCGTGCAAAGAGTAAACCCATCTACTTTTTAACTTACAGATAACTTTCGCTCGAGTAGCAATTGTAATAGTACGCCACCTAAACAAAATTTCAGTTTTAACCAATACTATTTCCTACACAACCAAAATTTAATTTAAATTATAATCATATAATATACTTTCAGTATTATTGATGTACCAGATAGATTTGATGGAATTATAGGATCAGATATATTAGATAGATTAGAGACTAAAATTAATTACAAAATCACAATGTTGAAATTAAAAACGCTAATATACCATTCATATTTAGAACACCAATCATAGAAACTCCCCGAAAACTCGACACTACATATGAATATTCCCGTTCAGGAACGACAAGGCGAATATTTAATAACACGATTATGAATAACGTCGAAATTCCTAATTCTATAGTAACAGTTAATAATTTCTACACCATTACTGAAATTGTACATTTTAATGATTATCCCATTAAAGCTTCTCTGGGTCCCGCACAAGTTGAAAATTTAATAGATATTCCTCAGCAAATTTCAAATTTAACCAATCAAGAAATAAGGAAAATTCAATATCACATGATTAGAGAGAAAGTTGGAGTAAATCATTTGAATTCAGAGGAGAAAGATTGATTACAAATTTAATGTTCGAATACGCTGACATAATTCATAATGAAAATATTTCTTTAACTTTTAGCTCCATTTGCAAGCACGAAATACATTTAACCGATAATGCCCAAATATATAAAAGACCTTACAAAACAATCAAACCAACGAAAGCTAGAAATCCAAAGACAGATAAAAGGAACGTTGAAACAAGGAATAATTATAGAGAGTGGGGAGAAACCGGAGATGGCCATGGACTAGTGTCCATGGCCATAATAATTAAATATTAATGAAATAATTTTAATCAGTGTAAATTTCACCAAAACATCGTAGATCTATTTGAAATAATTGAATATTGGGACTTCATTCTTTTGGTAATTTCCCAACAGGTAGAAGTTAAAGCAAAATGTGGTAAATTAGAGCGAACTCGTAGGGTAGAAGGAACATGTGTATTAAATAGTATCAATAATTGTCAATACCAAATTAGACTATAAATATAATCTCATGAAATATTCGTATTCAAAATTGTTTGAAATCAACAAATATAGATTTTACCTTTGTATCTCAATTGGAAATTAAAAATATAACATTAGAGCGGAAAACACTCTAATGTTGGACAAGAAATTTTATTTTTTTAAATGTAACAATTGTAATGAAAGAAGGTTTAATAAAAATACCAAATGTAGAGAGTAATATAATTAATCGCAACACTGTAACATATGTAATATGCGCTGTAGTCGTTATAATAATTGCAATTTATATAATTAAAAAAGTTAAGGCATGGATAAGACGAACTTTCAGGATTTAACTTTCATTTTAACAGGATTTACTTTCAGGACATTTAAGTATCACCATAGATGGCAATATTGAGTACATTATAAAATTGCTATGGTGAGCATATTGTTAATTGTTATAAATACGCGATCCGCTATTACCAGCTAAGTTTGTTACCTAGAATCTATGCCCGACGATGTATCGCTGTATTAAGAGTGTTCGATTCTCAAATAAATTTGTTTCGCAAATATTTTAGGAGTTCTTTTTAAAAACTTAGCTACCGTTTGGCAAGACGAAACTCCCGTTCCCGCGCCTGCAAGTATGCACCCCCTGTGACGCGCGAGAGAAATAAAATATCACAAACAATTAAAATAATCGCGTTCCAGCAGTTAAATAAAAACTGAAACTGAACTTTATATATTAAGTTACGTTAGAAACACATGTAAAAAAGAAAAGGAAAAAATTGGGGATAAAATATTTAAAAAAATATTGGCTAATTGGAAGGCAGTCTAGCTTACCTGTGCATAATAAATTAATGATATATAAGCAAATGCTCAAACCTATTTGGACTTATGGCGTGCAGCTCTCGGGTTGCACTTCAAAAAGCAATATAAATATAATACAACGATTTCAAAGTACAGTCCTAAGGAATATCGTTGCTACTCCTTGGTACGCCCGGAATAGCGATATACACAGGAAATTCAAATACAAGAAGCAAAACACTAAGAAAGGCTTCAAGACCACATAAACATAGAGGCGCTTCAAGTACTCGACAACGACGGGTCAGACCCTTTGTCGGTTTTTGCGCGGACATTCAAAGGACTTGTCCCACGTTTTCAATACTAGATGTAGTCTCGATTTGTTCCTTTCCTACGGTAGTCCACATAGCTATTGCTGCATTTAATGAACAATATAGCATCCACCTACGTTTATGGAATATATTTCCGAATTTCCGTAAGACAAAAAGACATAGATAGTTTCGAATCTTAAAGGTTTCCACCCCTAAATCGGATTAAAATAGGTTTAAAATAATTTGTGCAAAATTACAGATCGCTATCTCATCCGCAACTCGTGCCGGTATTTTTGCATTCAATTAACATTGATTTTTGTGCATTTTTTAAATTTTTTGGATATGATGTACATTAATTTACAAGTGGATTTAAAAAATGCAATTTCGATTGAATTTTGGTTTCTTAACTTGACAATTAAAATCTACGTTGCCCACACAACAACGGGGAATTTATATACTTTAAAGTTTACATTTATCTGCATTACTAATTATGTCACATTACGGTAACAGGATATTTATTATTATTGATTAGGGTCGTCAATTGAAAATCTAGAGAGAAAGCTGAATATTTACAAAATTGCAGATACGATATAGTGGATCAAACAAAAATGAAAATATCTGGAGTGAAATACGCACACGACTTTGTCTAATTTTATATAAATTTTCAGAATGCTTTTCCTCTAAAAAGTAGAGAAGTCGATATGGTGTAACTTTTAACAAGAATAGAGAAGAACTGAATTCCGGTAAACTATTATTTGAAACTTTTCTTAAAATCTATAGAAATACGAGAAGTATTGACCACAGACGGACGTACACATAGACTAAGTCTGTCTAAGAATCGCCTAATCTGCCAAGATATATCAAAACCTTACCATCAAAAATATTGTCCGAAAGCAGTACTTTTTCTTATATACATGGTAATTGTCTAGCTGGATAATTATGAATCTGCCGACAAAAAAGATGAAAAATTCGAAATGGTGCGTGAACCAAAAAAAAGTGTGTTAATCTTATGCACCATGATTCCAAATGAACGGATTAGTTGGCATAACCGATCTTTCCTTGCTTGACAAACTTGTGGCAGATTTGCACAACCCAATGTCATTTTCATTTTGTTTGATCAGTAATGTGGCAAAATGAAATTTTAAAAGAGAATTAGGATGTATTAACTGTATTAACAAGTAAGCCACTGCCATAAACGTTTCCTGTTCTATCGAGAACGGCATTGCAGTAAATTAGTAATGAAAATTACTGGTTTTAATTACAATTTTTTTTAATTTAGACTCGAAAAAAGAGAGAAGTTAACTAAGTAGGAATTAGAGTTAAAATAACTATTACAAAATTATGACAGATAATTCTGCCAAACTAAAATTTACTAATTCATATCTGGCAACTATCACATTCATTTTGAATTTCAGTGTATATTACCCCTCCGAGTTCAGTAAAAATATCTGGGTTTCCTCGAAATGTGTTTCTAAAAGTGTACCAGGTTTTTGATCAACATCTCTTTAAGTTGTACTAAAGCCAACATTTCGATTTCCAACGTTGGCAAAGGTGCTGTATAGAAAGCTTGACTCGCAACAAGGTCGCAGTACTAGTTGTGACATAGTTCTGATAAGTTTGCGTCTTCTAACGTTCCCGACAGCATGGAACCAACGGGGCAGACCGAACGGCTGTTAGAATTAATTGAACAATACCGCACCCATCCTGTTTCGTGGAATCCTAATGATAGGGATTAGAGAATTATAAAACAAGTGAAAAATGTAAGAATGTTTTGGTAACTTACAGAGCGAACGACAATTCCAGTGTAAAGAACAAACTACTGATTCCTGAAATGCTTAGTCCAATGAGGATAGCTTTGTCATATATGTCGAAAACCAGACATTTTGGTAATGTAATTGTAACTTTTGGATAATGTGTTTAATTTGTAAGCACACCTTCTGAAAAACCGCGGAGGTTAAACCATGGATTGCCAAAGGTCAACTGTAGTTAATTTATAACCTTATTCATATTTCATATAAGTCATATTTTATTAGTTCTCCTAATTCGCTTCTGCCATAAAATAAATAATAATTACTGTATAATTACTAGTGATTTACTGTATAATTACTGTAAATCACTTGTATAAATATTATTTTATTACATTAATTTTCAGAATAAATTGAATGACCCATTACAAGAATAAAAAACGCTGCATTACAACACTAAAGTTAATGCATTACTTTAATATTTATTTAAGATTTCACAAAAGTTTATGATAGTTTACTATGATATTTCTGTGCTTTATTAGCTATTCGCCAAGTAATCAATATTTGCGTGTGCAGTTTTGTATACTTTATTTGCGTACATTTTTGTTAGAAGATCAATATAAGAAAGTAATAAGGGAAAGGTGTTCTAATAAATTGAAGATACTCCTGCTAATATCTTTAATTGAAATTAATTTGTCCAATTCATTTAATCAATTAGTGGATTAACTAAACTGGAAAATTGCACCCTTGCTCGAAAATCGCCATCATCCAAAGCCAATGTTTACATAGGATATTAATGAAATGTGTGGTGCTCTAAAGTCTTATTGATGTTTGGCGAAATTTCGACAGCCATATTAATTATTCTAATGGTGGTATGGTTGTTTTTTCTCACTGTTTTATAGTGCGAACAGCTCATTCCTTACGTTGGTAACAAAAAGATTTGGATGCACTTTTCTAGAGTAACTAGCATTACCTGCAGCATCAAATCAAATCGTGTACTAAATGTTTCTAGTTAAGAGAGTATTTGTTAGTAAACTTAACATAAACACAACTGGGCAAGTTTATTTTTAAAGAAAAATAAGTAATAATAAAATAAAAAATAAGTAAAACAAGTAAAATAAAAACAAGTAACATAGACTATACAATTTAGAACAATATTTCTTAAATATTTGGACATAATGTCATAATTCGTATTTAGTTGTACTTCTTGCAATACCCTTGCGAAAGATAAGATGCAACTTGATGGTGACGTTTTAAACCATTGATACACAAACGAGCTTGCTTCACCAACGAAAACCTTGTATGAGGATCCTTGCCAACCAAGTTCGAACACTTCATTATTGAATGACGTTGTAATTTGCAAATATGGCACGATTCTTTTTGATCATCTATTCCCGCGACAAAAGACAGATACCGATGGTTTAAATTTCGACGATGATACGAATTTTCCCACAGTTCGCACTATTTGACGAAATTTGAAGGGCTCCCGATTGAGAAATAATAAAAGCTTCTAAATCCTTGTACGCTGGCAATTAAATATCAGCAAACTTCACTTCAAATTGCGAACGAGTATTTGAATCTCTCTTTTTCAAGAGAAGATTAAATAAAGGAAAATCCCAATGATCTGTTGGAAATTCCATCAACTTTAGAGCCGCAATATTTTCCGCAAAAATATCAGTCAAAATGTTGAAAGCCCCAGACGATTTTATATTTGGCGCATTTAAAACTGCTTCCCAATAACGAGTGGCCAAAATTCTTTTGTTCTGGCACCGCTTCAACAAAGTATCAAAGGCTACAGCGTAATAACCTTCCTTCAATGGTAATTGTCGAATGAGTCTTAAGGGTTCATCAGTTAACGATGATAATAAGTATTGATGTTTTTCAATACTTGACAATTTCTCGTTATTATGAACTAAACCTTTAAAAGGGTCAATAAAATTTGCCCACGACAACAATTCTCCATTAAAGGATGGCCAATTAATATTAGGCAATTTAACACCGCATGAAAAATTAGAACAACTAGTTCAGGATTGGATATTAACCTTGCTTTCAGGTTTAGTATTTAAAGAATTGTAATAATACTTTAGTTTGATGAAATATTTCATCTGTTTCCAGCGCAACTTCTTGTAATCTCTCTAATTCCATTTCATTATCTAAATTAGCCTGAAAAGTGCAGTATCAGCGGTTTCAAATTCTATATAAGTACGATCCGCTTCTTCATAACAAACATAAAACTAATCTTTCAACAATTCATCTTTGGAAGCTCTATCACCAAACTCCATTTTCTTTTCAATGCGAATTTTCGCTAGGCCAGAGGAAAGCTGTATGTTTCTACTTTTCTAGACATTTTTGTTACACATTATTCAAAATAACTATATAATTAGGGATTTGAACCCGCGACATCTTCGTCTGTACAGAAGCGCTCGTTTCTACATTCATGTTTATCTTTGAAGTACGTCGTATGTCCGACGAGCACACTGCACAGACGGCACACTTTTGTATGACAACAGGCTGTCGCTACTAGGAGTTAACTGGTTTGCAATAACGAAATTCCATTCGGAAATATATGTGGTTTGTTTTTTACTTTTTTTGGACGACTGAAGTTTTTTGGAGTTCACAGAGTTGACAGAGTTGTACATGGACCCATAAACCAATGTAATAGCATGAAAATCCCAAAATCGTATCTTTTTGGAGTTACGTGGTTCGTCAACGATATTTTACATTCATTTTAAATAGAATTCATTGAAAATACACTTTTTGCGGAGTGCATGTGAACAAATGTATTCGAATAATAATCGGGTGAGCGAGTTATCGTTGAGTATCGATAGTTTCGAAAGGTGAATGGATATTTTATTCGACCATATCCAGCATTAGTGTCGTATTGTAGCCACTCGATAAAATCAAGGTAATAATGTTTATATTTTCATTTATTTTGCATTTACAATAAAAAGTCACTCAATATTCCAAGTACTTTTTGAAAGCAAACTATTTATACGTTGTTTGTGACAATAAAGGAAAAAATGGAGCATGAATGTCATGTTTTACAAACTGGTATGTTTATTTCAACGCAATATTTCTTTGTCTTTAGTTGTTTGTCTACAGTAATTACAGATAAAGCCAACATATTTGAAAGAAATAACTAGATTTACAATATGTGCAATTCATCTCGGTGGTAAGTTAAAATGGTTCGGATTATTTGTAAATGTTGACAAAATCTCCTATTGTCGACTTTGATGTTAAATAATTAATTATTTGGTTTCCTTAATTCAGTTGGTTGCACCGTAAATTATACAATGCTATTTAGCAAGCAGTGGCGTACATGTGTTTGTCAGGATTTTATTAAGAACGTAATAAGTTAAGCGCAAGAGTTGGTTATAATTCATTTAAAACTTAATTCATTTTACACAGTCAATAATTCCATAGCATCATCTTAACATTTTCGATATTCCAATAAAGTGATAAGCACAATAAATGTTGAAGATTAAGCCCTTTTGTAGCCCTGATGAAGAGTTGAATAAAACTAGAAGGTTTGTTTGTACTGAGAAAAAGATGTTTTATTTCCCCTTTGTTGTGGCTGCCATACCCATTAAATATTTTTTGAGTTATAACGCTGTAAAGTTAATTGTTTATTGATAATATTTACACCTATTATCAATAAATTCTACTAAAATAAATTGGTAATATGTTTTCGCTGTTGTGATTTCATTTTAAAAATGTAGACTGAGATCTCAATTTTTACTTTCTCTTACCCTAAAGGTATAAAGAGAAAGTAATGCATTCTGTCCAAAATTTTGATAGTGAGATTTTGATATATCTTCATGAATTATGGTATTCTAAAACTAATGGTACCATTTTTGGCCATTGGTCCGTCAGGATGTCTAGATATAAGTTTGTGGCCTGGACATATTTCACCAGATCTAATCCTTTTAGGTAAAAAAGTTTCAAATAAAACTTGCATGGTTTTATCCTTTCTCTCTTCTATATGTATTTTCATATGTACAGGTGTCCCATTTCTTGAAGATGCTATGCAACATCAGATTTTAAATGGGAACACCCTGTATATTATTACATCTGTGTTATTGAACATTTTTTACAAAAAATGACATTAGCTTAACATAGCGGCACGGCAATGCGAATCCTAGCCCTCTTAGAGTTTATTTCAGCAAAACAAAATCTAATAAAAGTTACAGTACCTAGTCCCCCCATAACATAACGTTATTTTCATATACACAGGCTGTTCCATTTCTTCTAGACCCAATGCAACTTCAGATTTTTAAATAGAACACCCTGTATATTATTCAGTCTTTGGGTTCCTTATGGAATTTATGGTCTATTTTATTCAACATACATTTGGCTAAAATCGTATCGTTTAAAAGTTATTAGACGTTTTTTTACAAAAAGTGACATTTGCTTAATATGGAGGTTAGTAATGCGAACCCTCTAGCCCTCTAAGAGGGCTATTAGAATTCATTTCAGCAAAAAATGTTTCAAATAAAAGTTACAGCACTTAATCCCAATACAAAACGACGTTATTTTTATATATACAGATTGATCCATTTCTTCTAGACGCTACGCAACTTAAGTTTTTTAAATGGGACACCTTGTCTATCATTGCACTTTTGGATTCTTTTTTGAACTCTAAATCAAATCTTATAGTCCTATAATGCTTGTTGGAAAGCTGTTGACGATGTGGATGAAAACAGCTGTGTGGGCCACATACTTTCGCAAGTGTTCCACAAAGCACAATCCACAGCCCGGGAGGAAAAAATTGGCGGCATGCTGAAGGTTCATATACTTTACCCTTTACCAAAAAATATCAAAGTAAACACATTTTTCGACCATTCAAACCAGAATATCTCCTTAATGCTAACTCTCCTTTATTTAAACTTACTTCTTATATCTGGGACCTTGAACGTTCGCTTTCAAGGCGTCCGATCCAAAATTGTATTTAAAGCGCCTTTTTCTGTATAATTCAACAATGGTACGATATCCCTCATCACTCTTTATTATTTCGTTATTTAACATCTTCGTTAACTTCCTTTTTCGCGTGTCTGATTGCATAAACGTCATTATGAGCAAGACAATTTGCTTTGGTTTTTGGACATCAGTGTTTTTGATACGTTTAAAAATAAGACTTGCTTCTGCCATTTCTTTGGTTTTCTAGGTAAGGTCTACTGTCAAACGTAAATAACGGCATCTCTTGCCGTTTGACTGCTAATTTTAAATGCGATTTGCAAAAATATAGAGAATTACTTATTACATTTCGTATTTCATAAGAATTGCAATTGAAATTCAAAATTCAAAATTACAATTCAAAAGAATTGTAATTCCACCCTTTATTTTAATAAGCAGTCATTTTCGAAACATGAAATTTTTGTCGCTAGATGGACCTAATTATAATATTTAGTAATAATTCATATAATTAATTAATGTAATTCTACGTCTAATTTGGAGGTTGTGAATGCAGCTTTAAAATGCTCACTACATGCCACGTATGTGAATTTCCCTTAAGGGTGGGTTATGTTATAGAAAATCTCGTAACAAGCCTAACCAGTCTACTTTGCGTTGCTATTTAAATGTAGAGGCCTCTGTCAGCACTTTATTGTGAGTAAATCTGTTTTTTCTAAAATTCACATATTTTTCCGATTCAAAGATATTTTTAAATGTATTTATTACACATAATTTTAAA
>JAWQRJ010000402.1:0-21653 GCA_033557515.1 Diorygopyx duplodentatus | reverse complement strand
TTTCCAACCCCATATTTTTCGGCCAACTTTCGCGAACTTAACGCACACTTTTCACTTTCCGCGATTATATTTATTTTCTCTTTTAGCCATAAACGTTTTCTTTTTAGCGGCATACCTAATTTACAACCTTTCGAATACGGAGACAACTTTAAACTAATCGAGTAACCGAAAGAAACTTTCAAAGACGACCGAATAATGCCGGCCGATATCGGTAGGTAAATTTTTGTGAACATAGGTCGTAAAAATTTTTGGTTTATTTGGAGGTCGTTTTATGCGGGTGGCCGTAAATAACGGGTTTTCGTATATGGGAATTTGCTTATAGTGGAAAGGTAGCCGCTTTAGACAAGTGGCCGTTAACACAGGTTTCACTGTACATCCATTAACCCAATGGTTAAACATCTTTTAGTTGGTGGTAAAAGAAAAGTTCTACACATTGAATATGAAATTTAAAAAATAAGTAGTGTCGTAAGTTTATCTTAGGTTGGCACTAATTTGCGCGCGAACGTGGGTTTACCACGTTGCCGCTTTTGTGATCGTTGTAAACAAACTAGATAACCTGCTCGCGTCTTATTCCGCTCTTTTACTCTGAAACTTAATTCTGGTAAGTAATTATACGCACACTTCTATAAAAATTAAATTGCTACCTGAATCGAGTCGAAGAGACAAGCCAGAGAAAACAAGACGTCGTTAAGGATGTCGTTTTGACTTTCTTTTCGATGTAGGTATATAATTTGACACAAGCTGAAGCGTTCAACAAAAATAATTTACGATTAATATTGTTTTGTTCTAGTGTGTTGCTGCCGCCAGAAACCGACAGAAACCAAAAACCGACACGAAATGTATAAAAAAAACAACGCACTAGTACGTTCAGTACGAGAAACTCGCACGTTTCTCCTTCCTGAAGGAGTACATGGAGAAAATATGGAAATTATATTATTTTATGTACTTTTATCAAAAATTAAAAACCACACAAATATTGACTAGTTGTTTTATTATCGGTAATATAATACTTCGGAAATGTACACATACAATTTGGAATTTGTCATAATCACTACACCATTGAATCTTGAGTGCTTTGGTTGTTTGTCGAACACCATTGGAACACCAACTAAGTTCGTTACATGGTGGTGGTTCTTCACTATACTCCATTGCCGCGGTGGTTGATTCGCTTTAATGACACCCTACTTTTTTTCTCATACGGAACTTAAATTTTAGTACTAGATAGTAATTCTTGCTACAAATAATTTTTCCTTTTTTATTTGAACTTACCCCTATTAGAAGGTTTAGTTCCTATACAGCAAATTTAAAATGAAAAGTTGTTGATATTCCTTCTATCGCCATACAAAAATTGGTTAAGTATTTGAGAGAAATTAGTATTACTCCTTCCATAAAAAGTTTTGGCCATTTTCGGATGGTCATCTGGAAAGCATAAGTTTTAAAACTAACACAGCTATAACTGTACAGGTGTCCCAAATTCGGAACAATATGGGGGTGTTTACCTAAGCTGTTCAGACCTTCTTTTGTTTTTCCATAAAGATGCATCGCCTACTAGATATCCTGAAAAAACTGATAATCGTCATTTTTTTCAAATGTAAATATTTTCCATATTATATATCGTATCAAAAAATTTCGGTGGAAAAAGTTGTAGATATTAAAACATTCCGTAGGATAGATAATAAAAATATTTTTCATCTTGCCTGGTGCAAGGTAAAAAATAGCGTGTTACAAAATGTTTAGAAGTAAACGGCCGCCATATTGAACATCTTTTGTAAGAAAATCTTGGTTTATTGTTATCGTGTTTATTTTTACCATTTTTATTGTTACCATGTTTATTGTTACCATGTTTATTATTATCATGTTTATTGTTATCATGTTTACTTCCATGTTCATTGTTACCATGTTTATTGCTTCCATGTTTCCTTTTTTTGCATTTTTTTGAAGTATCTACTAAATTTGAGCAGAACTCTTTTTCAGAGAATCTTTTTCTTTATATCTACTAAACTACAAAAATAATAAATACCATATACGCAGTCTTTTGTTCTGAAAACAAAATAGAGCTCTTAATCATGGATAGTGTGGGTTAAAATCTGTGTGGAATATGATTTTTCTTCATATCTCCTAAACTATGAAAGATAAATACTAGAATAACAAAAGAAGGTATGAACAGCTTAGATAAACACCACCTTATTGTTCCAGTTAACAGAGTCTGTAGCTCTTACCGTTTCCAAGATACAAATGGTGAGCATCGAATTTGGAACACCATATCGATATTTAACATTGTTGTGTGCAGAATTTAATTCTCTATAAAATAGGTTAAAGTAATGTATTTAAAATAAAAAAGTTGCCATAATTTGCGGAAGAACCGGAAGGGGATTTGTTAATTTTTTAAATCCATCTTATGGCTTCCATTGCTTTATTAAAATGGTTTGCCTGTTAAAATGGTTTATTATGTTCGCCTAAAATATTAATAACATTGGTCATAGATAGTTGGTTAAACAAATTGCTTAAGTAAAATTAGCTACTAGAAAATAAAAGAGCAAATCAAACCCAATATAGGCGATCACATGTTTTTCAATATTATTTTTTCGAAACGATGACAAGCGATCTGGTATTTAAATGATTTTTAAAACTCTGAAATTTGTGACGTGGCATCATAAGAAACAAATTGTGCCTTAGATTCGTTTAGACTCGAAGTTGCGGACAACCACAGTTATTAATCAATTTATTGAATTATTGAAGACTTATCACAAGAAGAGAAGAACATCAACACAACATAAATTCCACATTTGGTACACATTTCTTTCAATTCTCAATCAAATAAAAGTACTAAGCACGAAATATGTGAAGCATATTACATAGAGAAAACTAAAAACACCAGAGCAGATATAGAATATCGTAATGAACAAATAAACATTCAGAGACCCCCTTTATTCTCTTGTTTACTAATTTGTGGAACTTGTTTTTCATAACTATGGTGTGGGTTACACCACATACCACACCTGATATGAAAAAAATTTCCACAAATTCACCTACAGCACAATAACCACAATTAAATTATAATTTAAATATAATTTAAATTATTTATATATTTATAATTTAATTTAATTATAATTAAATTATTAAATAATAATTATAATTAAATTATAACTTAGGTAAAACTAGGCAAAGATGGTAACTAAATCACATCAACATTTGTAATTATTAGTAACAATATGCAATGTTTTACTCTTCCAATTACATCATTAATAAAGTAATCGGAAGAGTACAATATTGCATATTATTAATGATAAATAAACCCGATTAAAATGGACAAAGATGAATTAATTTATTTGTAATTATATTTATTTCAAAATATGAGTGATGCCAAAGTTTCAAATTATAGTTAAATAAATTAACTATAGAGTGCACTACTTATTTAATAAATAAAAGTAACTGGTAGACAGAGCTATCGCTCTGCCTTAGCAGACACCAACAATTCAATTTGACACCTTCATTGACAAAGAAAATGTGCGTGATAAGCAACCAAAAGCGTTAACAACCAAAAGTGGGAATGAGTGAGAGAGAATCTTCAGAACTTCCTACGAATTATCCTAAATGGGCGGTGTATGTCAAAAATGCGAATCAAGTTCGGTATACCAATCGAAATATTGTACATTGATCTTTAGCGCTTCTTTGGCTTTGGGGTTTCTGAAGGTAGCTTTATAAGATGGCAAATGACTCTTTTTGGCGCGGAAAGGGGATATTGATACTGGATCTACCCACATGTATATATCTACATTCTTCAAAATTAATATTCCTCAAATCCACATCTTCATGAATAAATGTATTTTCAAACGTAAAACTGTTGAAATGCTTCGTGAATTAAAAACATAGCAGTTTCTTTTGTAACTGTAAGGTATCACATAAATACACAATAAAGTACTATTATTACTTCATACCTAAGTAAATTGTATGCTCTTTTTTTATTTATGTAAACATTGTATATTGTATATTGTATATTAAGTTAAGTATTATGGATTTAGAAGAAATGCGAAATTCTACTAAGAATGCATTTTTCAGACAAATGAAGAAATCAGTCTTCACTTGTCTGAAAAATGCATTCTTGACTTGTTTCAGACAAGTCAAGACTTTTCTTCTTCTGAAGTGTAGTCAATTAATTAATCAACAAAAAGTGTTGTAAGCTTCTGTGGTCATTGTTAACGTTTCGCTAGCTCTTGCAGGACAGCATGGTGAAAATAATTTAGCATTTTTAATTGCAGCAATTAAAAATAACTTTAAAAAACATTACATTGGAATAAAAATTTGTCATGAAATGAGAGGAAAGAAGGTGACCAACATTGAATGTGTTATGTTAACTTTTATTGAGTTTTAATTTAACATTATAATACATTTAAAATCCTTTTTCATTTTAATATTTACTTTACAAACGTGTTCAAGATATTTGTTTCCAAATGTATTGTGATAGACAAGCCTCCTCACTTTTGTTTAACTTTTAAAACTCCCAAAAAATATTTTTTTAACGAGAAGTAAAAATAGTACTTACTATAGGAAGAGGTCAATGTCTTATACGAAAAAGAAGAACTAGAATAGTGGGAGAAATGTTAAAAATGCGAAGAAGAACTTTTTAACTCGAAATCCTTCGTGTGTACACAAAAAAAGAAACAAAACAATCTGTGAAAATTATAGGAGGATGGTCTTACTGGACGCAGCACACACAATTTTGGAAAAATGTATATGTCTTTGTAGACCTGAAATAAGCATTTTAATGATGGGGCAATAAAAAACAATTCCATCGAGAATTCAAAGAATATTAGACTAATAAACATGACGAAACTTACGATAAGTGAAGCACTCCAACAAGAACTTCGTCAGCAGTTATATTTAACTTGGCGTTAGCAGCTATCGTGAGGAGTTTTTAAAACACAAGGAATAACTTATAATAGCACAAACTTAAAGTAGAAAATGTAAAAATTTCAAAATAGTTGTGCGGATGTTATAACTATTTTGAGAAAAAATGCCAAAGGAACTTCAAAGAGAAAATAATATGGTCACTAAACAATGGTCACCAAGCGTATAGCCATTGGTCAGCCAAATACCAATCAAGCAAATGAAAAGTATTTGAAGTTTAAACTAAGAACTCGAAAAAAATACTGTTTTTCAAAAGTCAAATAAATTGGAGCAAGAGTAGAGAGAATAATGCAAACTTTAGTAAATTCCCAACTTACACCCAGGAATATGCAAGTAGCACTCTAAGAATAATATATTAAGATAAAGATAAAAGAAAAAAGTGCTAAGGAGAGTGATGTTATACACACAACCAACAACCACAGATATTCCGAAAGCACAACGGATAAGATGGATAAAATACATAAAAAGTTGCGAATTGTAAGGTCAATGCAAACGAATTTTTGTTGTTCGCAAAATGTTGTTTTAGGATATCAAAAATGGTGTTTGTAGGACACTCTATTTGTAGTTCTTGTGGTATTCTTCCCTCTTCCATATAACTTTCCGCTCTTAAGAAGTATTAAGGTTTTACGTCGCTTAATAAATAAATAAAGTAAGTAAATTAATAAGTAAGTAAATAATGTTAACATTAGTGTCTTCAATTTTAACCCTTCTTATTTATTTTATTCTAAATATATTAAATACGTCAAATATAGATTTCTAGGATCGTTGTAACCATAACAATGACTTCTCACACTTTCTCAGAATTCAATCATTGGTACAAATCCGACAGCGCAAACGTCCATCCCATTAACGGTATCAACACAGCTCATTTACCCGCACAAAAGACCGGCCGATCATCTGCACAAAGCGTTCAGATTTGAGCCCGAGTTCGGAAAAAAAAACCCAGCCCACCCCGTCCTTTAGCTAATAAGTCGCTGAATGTTATCTGCCCGAAAACGTCAACAGATATCGGTCGGGGGAGGCCCTGGGGGACCACTGAGTGATACCCAGGCACACGCTGCTGTCATTCACCCATCCCAATACGTATAATCTGTTTAAACTCTGCTGGTGGCCCCTAATGCCAGTTACAAAGTTTCGGTGTTTGCAGATGGGATTTACTCGCAGTGTAGGCATGGGTACAAGGAAAGGGGTGTAAGAAGAAGACGACGACGCGATGTTTACCTGTAGAGGGATGATTTGCTTAACAGGATTACAGGGGACAACGATGAAGGATCACAAGGAAATTTGCTGGAAAAGCAAGAGGTACAAAAGGGTAGTAATTATGTATAGAGATTGACGTATTGTACGTGTTCAAGGATCAGGCAACGTTTTCGTTATAAATTTCTTAGTTCCTAAATAAAACAAACTAAAATAAAGGTGTTATTGAAATAACTAACTGGAGTTAAAATTCCAAAAGCTCTGGGCTATAAGTTCTAACTTGCTTTAAAGATTGGTACAAACGTGGTGTTCGCCAAATGATTCAAATTGAATTTTCAACTTCAATCCCAAGAGGAAGCAAACAAATAAAAGATTATTGGCAAACCACAAAGACATTCAAAGAAAATTGCAATGGATACGGGAGATTAGTACATCTTTCTGTGACAACAGTCGTCGAGCTATTTCCCATAGTGAAACGGGCAAGACCGTCAAACCTATTCTCCACGGCTTGTGTTCCGCTTAGAGTGACTGTTATTCTGTTATCTGTCCTTCAAAGAGATTTCAAGCTTGTTTCCAGGATTAACTTTTTACGGATTACTGAATTTTAGTCAAAATACAAGAGAACGTTATTCCGGGCAGAATGGAAGTTAATCTTCGGTTTAAATTCTTTTAAAAACCTGTTACTTTCGTAGCACTTTGATCAATACAATCAAAGTTAAGTGTCGAGATCACCAAAGTATCCTTCTATAAAAATCTCCTTCTATACATTTGATGATTTTAATCAAACTTTTGTCCATTGAAGTTTTCGAAACTTTGCAACTTTTGACATCCAAGGTAAGTACAAGTTTGGCAAGAAGAGTTCCAAATTTTTCCAAACCTGATTACTGCACTTTTAGACGTGATTATTTACATAGAACCAAGGTCACCTTAATTTCTTGTAAATTTTATTTGGTAGTTTTTTTAACTTCCTTTTTCCAAAAATCAACTGATGGACGAATTTCGCAGTATTTTTTTCTCCTCTCTTTTGCAAAGCAAACGGCAAAATCCATAACGTATACTTATTTATGGATGCTGAACTGGATGCAGGATACGCTGTCTCATACCGCCCGTGCACACACGTAAATATTCGTCCTCCACCTGAAAGCTTTGATGGCATTAAATTGATTTTATTATCCCCACTTCGGCGCGGACCAATCCCCTTTTTCAGGTTGGGCGGGAAAACAGCCGAACGCTGCCAATCACGTAGGCCATGCCTATGGCACGAGGACACGCGAATTGGCAACATGTTGTGCAGCCCAAGAGCGAATAACTCTCCCCCTCCCTTTCCCCTCGCTCTCGCGTAGAATCCTGAAAATCACCGCTTCTACTAACTGCAGCTGCAATAATTGATTTGTTCCCCATTTTAATTTATTTCATCGCGCCGGCGTTCCCCTTTTGTACGTTAATTATACAGAACGGACTGCTCGGTCCTTTCTGGTTGACGTAACGGTCAATGACGCGCGGCTAGCGCCATCATCTGGAGGAAATGGGCACTAACTGAAGTGATGTTAAAAAACGGTTCTTTGAGTACGCATTGTTGTTGATGGGCTGAGATTTCTGTGTTTTATTCCTATTAGTCTACGCAGCGGATATAGTGCGTTGGTCTTCTAATTATAATGTTTTCTTCGTGGTAATTGTCCTTTGAGGCAATTGTCCTGTATGGTGCTTTAAGGCCACTTAAAATACTAGAGCATAGTTAAGTAGATCTGATTTATTCATGAGGAAGAAATTAATTCTCGTGATATTATGTTCACAAGTAATTCTTGTCAAAAGCCTTCCTAATGCTATTTATAGCGTTCAATTCAGATATGGACATCTTGATATATGTACTAAAACTATAATATTATTGTTTGTATATAAAACTTGTATATAAAACTAATAATAAAAACTGTATATAAAACTGATAATAAAATTTACAATATACCATCAAATCACAAACAAATACTCCCTACTACTGATCGGCATATATTCAATACAATGTAACAATTGTGATAAACTATACATAGGACAGACAGGTCGCAAGTTATCAAAACGTATACAACCACACAAAATTAAATCTTCCTCAACTCTCCATAAACATACATTAAAAACAGGTCACTACATAGACTTTGATAAAGCTAAAATCCTACATCCAGTAAATAAGGGAAAGAAAATGGATTCACTTAAATATTTGGAAATAGAAAAACAAAAGAATAAAAATATAGAAACACTTTTAAATAAATTTTGATTACAAAACATTGTTCACCATAGTCTATAATTTCATAACATTAGACGTTTTAAAAAAAAGTTGCTTTAAAATTGTTCTGCTTGCCTAACACGTTCTGCGTATTGTATCCATTTATTTATTTTTAGACCACAACTAGTTTTCAGATAAACCATATGTATTTTTCGCAAAATCTGTACATTGTATGTTAGTAAACACGTGTGTTAGTTTGTTAAATTGTTTGTTTGACTTTTAAACGTATTGATTTTCATTAATTATGGTTTTAAAGTTTTTATATTTGTAACTTTCGAATATTTTGACATAAGTTTTTTTAAACAATTTTTAAATAATTATTCAATATTGAGTTTAATTATTTGTACTTATTGTTAGTGATGAGAATTTTTTTTAAATTGTATTATTTATATTGTATTATTTATAGTAACTATTAGGCTATTTTTTATTTTTTCTTCCTCTGTTTTTGTATCAGATTCGGCTTAAGATTGTTTTCTAAAAAACTGAAACTGGTTCTAATAAATCACGTAAAAGAATTTTTTGTCTTTTTCATCCATCTTGATATGAAGACGATGTCTTAACCCACTGAAGTTGCAAAATAGGTTGATACCGCTTTACTACAGGAGAATACTAATGATTAATGCGGTTGGACCAAATATCCTCAGCCTGAATTTAAGAAGATAATTATGAATGGTCAATCTTGTGGTATAAGTTGCAATACATGTATGTAGTATACATGTGTATGTATACATGTTTGTATCCATGTAACACAAAATCAATGAAACCACATTTCAATAATATACCCTCAACTTTCATCAATAACAATGAATTATGATGAAACGATTAGACTACTTGAGAGATATTATGAACTTAATATACAAATTATTGTGTATTTTAAAAAACAAGTTATCCATGATTGGAGTGATGAGTCCTAATATTGGATACTCTTCACAAATTTAAGAAGTACCATCAGTGGGTCGTCAGTGTTAGAAGTCGTCTAGAAGGATGATACTACAATTAATAAATAAGCTTGCCATGGATATACAAAATAAAATTACAATATTACCCTTAGATAGCAAACGTAAGACATTTGGTTTAATAAATGTAGCAGGAGAATTAATAAATGCTATAAGATGCGATAATTTAATAGAAACTTTAGACAAGAATCAAAATTAGATCATAATCAAAATTATTAGGCAAAAATAGTTAATCAATCTCATATCGAAGGAATAAATAATTTCAATACTAACTGTATTGAAACCCAACCCAAACAATATTAAAAATTTAGAAAACCACATACTTATGAGGAAACTTTAGTTATACTAGTTCAACATTTATAAGAAATTAACAGAAATATTGATGAATAAGTTGATGTAATCAGTAGAACAAAAAGAAATGAATTACATTCACTTTAACTAATTCCAATGTAACTTATAAATTAACTAAAATCAGTGCATTTTGATCAAAACCATAAATTTAAGGAAATTTATAATTTTCATACTATAAACTAACTATAATACTATAAAACTAACTAAAAAAGGTTATAGTATTAATTGAATGATTTGAAGGAATTCAGACTTTAGTAAATATAAAATCGTATGTAAGTAATAATAAATTCGTAACGATAATTGAACCAACAAAATTTAACAATAATATTAAAGTATGTTCAATAAAAAACGACCTCTAGTAGTCCATGAAATTTTTAGCAAAGCATCAATCAAGCTATTACACCGCACAAGAAGTTCTACAATGTTTACATAGGTTATGTCAAATGTCAAATTTGTGAAATTAGTTCTTTTTAGAACTTCTTGTGCGGTTTAATAGCTTGATTGATGCTTTGCTAAAAATTTCATGGACTACTAGAGGTCGTTTTTTATTGAACATACTTTATATATGTGGAAAGTAATGTTCAAGTCATTGCTGTTAACGAATATAAATTTATAAAAATCCATGCCCATGCATTTGTCAATATCAAATTATAATAAGAATATAATTGCAAACACTTCTAATGTGTACACAAAAGATATTGAGGAATTCGAGATAATTGAGGTAAATTTTGGAACTGCTGTTATTGTGTTATTACCCTCAAGAAATGGAAATAACGGAAACATTTGACAGAATAATTAAGTTCTAATTAAGAATAATTAAGAATAATAATATAATTCATGAAACGTATTTGGTAGCTAGGACAAAAATCAGTGTAGTTACAAAATAGACCACTTTAATCTTGAGAATTACAATCGAATAAATATAAAGAGCCCTTTATGTTAATTCCAAAGTTATGTAATTATTTTTATCTAATTATTTATTTATTAATTATTATTATGACATTGTATTAACGAACTTAACATTAATCAATAAAGAAAACTTGTATAAATGGGATAAAATTAAATATAGTAATAACTCGCATTCTGTACTATTGTGTATTGTAATTTTAGTTGTGTT
The DNA here is from genome assembly GCA_033557515.1 of Diorygopyx duplodentatus. Taxonomy (NCBI): domain Eukaryota; kingdom Metazoa; phylum Arthropoda; class Insecta; order Coleoptera; family Scarabaeidae; genus Diorygopyx; species Diorygopyx duplodentatus. The sequence goes on along the minus strand of JAWQRJ010000402.1, from coordinate 10,849 downwards.
AGTTGTAGTAATAATAATAATTGGAGGAAAAGCAAATATTTTAAGAAGATTGAAGAAATCCTAAGATAAATCCTAACATTCAGGAGGATGTTGCTTCCAGGGATGGAAGAGTCATGAGTAACTCATGACCAGATCCCATCTTAGGTGCATGAGTAACCTATAATATTGGATACTCTGCACAAATTTAAGAAAAATCATCGGTGCGTCGTCATTTGCTCTCTAAAAAAGTGTTTCACGAACCCGAAAGCTAAACTTTAGTAACTTCATACATATAATAAATGTTTTCATTACAAAAAAAATGGACTTTCCATAATTTTCATTTTATAACAGTTTTGTTTTTCATCGTTATGATTTTATTATACTTTTATCGTTATACTAATATTATTCTCTATGGTTTTATTTTATAAACCCACAAAAATTCATAGCTCCAGAATTAAAATTAATTTTTGTCGAATTTTAAAGGTAGATCTGTAGACCTTTTGATTTTGGAGTCTCCTCTGAATTCTTGATCAAACCTTATTAAAGTTCTATGGCGCCTAAAATTACTTGTTGGGGAGCTATTGGCGATTGCCTTAAATTAAAAATCTCCCCTGCGAAGCCATATTTTGAAAATTGATCTTTATGGTAATTAATATCCAGTATATAGGTATATACTGGATATATCTTTTAATTTGGAATTCGCATTTTTTATACAGGGATGTTTTTTTCTATTACTATACGTTTTTTGAAATGTTCAAACATGAAAATCTCGATTATTTTAAATTGGACAACCTCTATTTTTTTCACCCTACGCAAAAATTGCGGTTATTCCAATTTCCAATACCATTACCTATATCTAAAGTTGATAGTTCAAGAGCTATGATTAATTTAATTACCAACTCAAATATTTTTTTAAGGTAACTTCATTAAGTGCGAAAAAAAGCATATCCCACTGCGTTATTATTTATGATTTATTTATTTCTTTATTATTATTTTGTTATTTGTTATCAAGCTTTGGATGCGAAAAGTTGGGAGTGGATATGACTTTAATTTGGGGTGAATGTAATAGAAATTGCCTTTGGGGATCCCGTTTTACAAGTAAAAGTGTCCAGAAAGGAGTCATCCAAGAGAAGAATCATTTAAAATTCTCATTGAGCAGTTTGTAAAAACAGGCCAAGTAGATTACCTAAATCATGCTCTTGAAGCAAATGCCCTTCTGATTGCCGTCTCTGGGAAGAAAATGACTTAAGGGTAATGCGGTCAGTTGTAGAAACCCCACTACAGGGTACTGCCCGCTAAAGATAATATGCATTTTCGTATGTACTACATTTCACAAAAATGGAAACGTAAATAAACACAATATGTATTATTACTCTGACTAGAATCCTAATTTTTTTCCGGAAAATTGCTTATCAACACAGATGGAGTATAAATGTTGGGGGAGGGGGGAGGGGATATTTGGTAATTTTCTTGTAGGCTCAATCAGGTAATTTCCTCAGAAGTGAATCAGGTAAGGTGGGCCAATAAGTTGGCTGCCTTGTTCTCCTGATATCATATATTTCTACTTTTCCCTAAGTAATGCTTCAGAACGTAGCATGGGTAACATTTTTTGTAGTTAACCCTTTAGTTAATTTTTTGATAGACATAACATTGAAGAAAAAGGACTTTTTTGATTCTGCTTTAATTTTGTTTTTGATAATGACTACCTAAATGAAATGTTTGGGTCGGTAATTGAATTAATCATTAATTCTTGACCTACCAACTTTAGATATACACATAGGGAATGGTATTGGAAAATGAAAGAACAGCAAATTTTTCGTAGGATGTCATAAAAAATATAGGATGTCCAATTTAAAATACTCGAGATTTTCACGTTCGAACATTTCAAAAAACGAATACAACTAGTAAATACCCGGTATAAAAAATTGCCCATTGCAAACCAGAAGATAGTATACCTACATATTGACTATTAATTACACCAAAAAACGCATTCTCATACGATAACTAGATAATACATTTTCGAAAATATGGCTTCACAAAGGAGAATTTTCAAAAATTTAGTTTTTCGTGAAACATTTATGATATTTATGATCTACAAATGTAAAACAAGAAATTAGTACTTACTGTCCACCCACGCACTAATGGACCAGCCTGTACTTATAATTTCTTCGGAATATTATTTTGATTTTTTTACAAAAAATCTGTTTGTGAAATACAAAATTTATTTATTCTGTATTATTCCATATTATTTACTTTATAAAACCACAAAAATTGACAGCTCCAAAATCAAAATTGCACTTTTTGTGGAATTTTAAAGGTGAAAAACTCTCAAAAACTGAAATCAAAGTACAAAATTTTTTCGAAATGTTATTTCGAAATTTATTTATTCTAGTACATTATATGGTTTGGGTTATTATATTACAAAATTCATTTATGCTATACTATATGATTTTTTGACACGACTTTGATCGCATATGTGAATAATAAAGTGAGCCTTAAATTCTACACTAAATTCTAAAATTAGCTATAATATACGGGGTTTTCCATTTAAAATAGAATTAATTTATGAAGAAATCAAAATCAACAACTTTTATTTGAAACATTTTTCCTAAAATAACGCCCTAGTGACTTACAGTTCGCATTATTGACGTTTTGTTAGTAAATGTTAATTAATAATATCTGGTGTGAAAGATTCACACGACTTTCCCTTGCCTCTTTTAAATTTTCACGATATTTTTTGTTCTCATAAATTTGTGAAAGATATGTGATAAGTGACTATTGTTTGAGAATATGGGAACCCTGCCAAAAATCGATTTATTTAAGTATTGTTCTTAAAATTTTAATAAATAGTTGTAGCGTAGTAAAATTAGGTTAACTTAATGTAATGAAGTTATTTGACATTTTTTGTAAAAAAAATCTAAACGGTGCCATTTTGGCCAAACATATTTTTGATAAAATCGATTATAAAACTTCGGCAATTAATTCAAAAAAGGCCAATATACAGGGTGAAATAATAAGTACATGCTGTATATGAAAATATTTTTTTCAAAAACTTGTTCAAAATTGTGTTCAAAAAATGTTAAATAGCTCCTAAACGGTACGACTTTGACCAATTATATGATAAAAATTGGGCTTCAATTTTTGGAAAATTGACACCACACGCGGCTGTGATGTCGAATTTCCAAATATTGTGCCACTAGCATTAAAATTACCTAATTTCTCTTATACCTTCTCTTAGAGGGAGTAAAAATAGGAGTTATTATCCACACTACAGAAATAACTCTAGGACTGGGTTGCATAAAGCATAGTTAAGTTCACGATCAAAAACCATGAACTTATATATACACATGCAAACGTACATATATACAATTTTAGCCCGCTTAATAGTATTAGATTAGATAGGTAGACAGATTAGATGTTGCAACGTAAAGTTTAACTACGTAAAATCTGTATTCTGTAGCAGTTGCAAGAAACTCTTGTGAAGTGCTCGATTATTTCTGTTATGCCAATGGATGTTTACAACAATGTATCTATGCATAAAACTGAATTGTGAAAATACATCTTGACTTTAAGAAAACAAGAGGTTCAAGAGGCCTGTTTTCTGCCTTCAAAGCTTTTACCAGATGCACCGATTTTGATCACTTTTTGTTTACAGGGGTAATTTCAAATAGTTGCAATTGATGATCTGGTGTACATTATTAGAAAGAACACCACCAACTTCTGGTAGCAATTTATTCCTTATCGCGTTGTTCTTGCATTAGTTATAGACTTTCTAGATAGCTTAACTGAAAGTTCGGTATACACATTGAAAATAATATTTCTGGGAAAGCCACGTTGATGCAGAGCAACTGAATGATGACAATGCAGTTTCAATTAACGTGACGTTACCATAATTTAGCCAAGCCATATTTTTCAAGTGAAGAAAGTGAAATAGACTAGAATGAATAAAAAAGAAGCTAAGCCAGTGCTTAGCAGACAACAAAAAAATCAACCTTGAGATGACAGTCTTTCAGTTGGTTCTAAGATATTTCAATTCACTTTTGTTATTTGAATTTAATAATAAATAATAAAAGTGACGCCCTAACGCTGTTGTTTAACTACACGGTGGAAAATGTTCCTTTTGCTAGAAAACTTTAGTAAGCTCCTTAGCTCCGGAATGCTCAGTGAGAAAGTCAATCGGTACGGATGATATTAAAAGAATCAAATTGAACCCATCCACCCATTTCTGCTCAGCCTTTAAAAGTTAAGGGCAAATCCCATGGAAATTAACAACACCTTTATTATACCCCACGCATCATGTGGTGTAATCAAGGAAAAAGAGAAAAAATGCCTAAAATAAAGAATTCTTACATAAAACCCAAAAATTCCTATATACCACCTTAAACTTAGGCGCAGAACTGACAAAAGCTCACCTCTAGATAGCAAACGGCTAAAGATGACTTCGATAAGTGTTGGATAAAAGATACGTGCAATAACTAACTCACTAATGACTAATTAACGCTTCTCATAATATAAAATTGAATTCAAAGTTTTAAGAAAGCTTTAAAAACAGCCAACTCAGGCAAAAATTAAGGAAATGGAGAATTTCAAATTCGACACAGATTATGGCGATTAAGGAGATCTCTCATTAAGATCAGATGTTGGAGGGAATACGTTGAGAAAGACTCTTCAATTTGGAGGAAAATCTAGAAGAAATTAAGAGAAAATACCAGATAGTAAACAATTTCACTTTGTCAGTTCAGTTTGAGATATTTGTCAGATCCAGATAATCGGAAAGGGCAATAAAAAACGATAATTATGTGTAATCATAATTCCTATATTAAATAAGGAGCATATAATCTAAGACGTGATCAAAAATGAGCTTTTTTCATGGGAAGAAGTTGACCACTGTAGCTAAAAAAATTGATAATGAAAATACCTGATTACTTAGACAGTGTGCCACTTCTCTGAAGATTATGGAGATTTTCCTGCGGCCTCCATGAATCTGGATTGCTTCTCAGTTTGTGGCCATCCAGACAGGATTATTGTAAAGGACGACTTTACAATCACCGCCGAACACCAAATACGGTGTAAGCTAGTAGAACGGATTTAATATGAGCAAAAACCTCTTTAAATGAATCAATATTAATGCACCCTTCATAGGATATTTTGGTTTTAGAATGTATGGAAAATATTTATACAATTTTTTTAAAATAATTTTGATTTACATTGCTTACCAAGATGAAAATCAAAACATAACTAATCTTTCTAAGAGTAATAATCCATAAGATAAGACTGAAAAGACGCGATACAAACACCACAATAAAAAAAGCACAAAAAGCTCTCCATTCTCCACTCTCTCCCATCCAAGGTCCAACAAATTCCCAATTGCTATTAAGCACCCAATTAGTTGAAGGCAGCTACGGAATTACCAGTCAGGTGGTGGGGAGCTCGGCGGTGGTGGGGGATGTGAGCTTTTCAAAAGGGGAGAGAAATGAACAGGCAATGTCACGGAGCATTAAGGTTATAAATGGGAGGCGGGGCGTAGATACGATCGCCCCGCCCCCTGGAAGGCATGGTTACAGCAAGGCACACTACGAGTCCCTCAGTCTACGGCCGTGAGCTGCAAAAGCAAGTCTAACAGTTGAGGCAAAAGTGTGAAAAGCACATTTAGACAGAAGATTCAGAACGTTTGTGGTTTATTAGAAAAAAAAAACTGTGATAGATTTTTTTGGTGCGGTATTAAAGTGTTGTTGTATTGATGATGGAAGATCAGACGAAACCTGCAGTTACGACTAACTGTAAAAGTAAAATATCGTTCAGTGTTGAGTCCTTGCTGTCTTCAACGAGGATAAGGTCGTCATCCCCCAAGGTTGAGGAAAAGGATCAGAGCTTCGAGGAGGATCAGAGTGAACTTTCCGATAGGTTGAAACCTCCATCGGAGGCCAGCTTGTATGATGAAGATAGTGACGAAAATATTACAGTCGATGAAGACGACGACCTTGAAAGTAGAGAAAGCCTAAGTCCTAATAATCATACGGTTGTTGTCCCTCAACCTTTGCATCCTTCAGTGCCCAGGATGTTGGGGCAAGCACATCCGCCCCATTGGGTTTTTCCATGGCAAGCTCATGGGATCCTACGATCCAATTCACCACAAAGTAAGTTTTTTTAACCAAAAGTTTTGACACAAAATTTCCACCCAAAAAAATACAAAAAAAATCTAAGTTTCTTTTTTTTATAATTTTCAGCAAGTATAGCCAATATTACCCAAAACACTGGTCCCCCCATAGTCAGGTGTGCTCTAAGAAAACACAAACCAAATAGAAAACCAAGAACTCCATTCACAACACAACAGCTCCTCGCTTTAGAAAAGAAATTCAGGGATAAGCAATATCTTAGTATAGCTGAAAGAGCAGAATTTTCAAGTTCCTTGAGGCTAACAGAAACACAGGTAAATAACCTTTTTGTAATTACTATTTTTGTCCTAAAAGTACATCTTCATCGTCATATTCTTATTTTATTATTTTCACTTTATAGGTGAAAATTTGGTTTCAAAATCGTCGGGCGAAAGCTAAGCGACTTCAAGAAGCCGAATTAGAAAAATTACGACTTTCAGCAAGGCCACCTTTATTACCGGCAACTTTTGGGTTATTTCCCGGAACGCCGAATTTGTTTCCTCACTTTTTGAACGCGACAATAGCCCACAGGCCACCACACTTCGCGAATTTCAGCCACGGTCCTATATTAAATATTCCACAGTGATGATGCTGAATAGTAAAGAAAATACACCATTGAAAAATCGATATCACAGTTTTTTCGTAAATAAATTTTCAGTTCACATTTTTGCAGTATCCCATTCATCGCAATGAAATACTTTTAAAAGGGGCAATTATAATGTTTAAATAATAATGATTGTTTTTGTTTCTCTTATTTTTATTATTATTTTTTTAATCTGTAAAAATATATATCTCTGTATAAGACTGATTATTATTTTTTGTGCATAATTAATTTTAGTTAGAATAACTGTAAATATCATGTATAAAATGTATATTAAAGAAAAGTTTTATTATTGTTTAAAAGTTGTACATAAAATTTATTTAAAAGATATACAATAAATGAATTCGTAATAGTATCATTTTGGTCTTATTCAATATATTTTATATATCTCCGTAATCAATAAAAAATGTGAGAAGGTAAGTATAATTACAAACATCTAAATTATGGGAAAAAAACGAAGAAATATTAAATCACTTTCAAACAGTTTAGTTTAAAACAAATTTCAAGGCTTCCTATGGACGATTATTTTTTCGATTGTACGGTATGACACTATAATTTGCATTGTAACTATGAGGAACAAAGATAATTATGCAGTATTATGCGTGTACGAAAACATATTTTCAAACGAGCAATTAGCCGATAAGCATTGCGTATAATTATTCATGCTGAAATGTTAATGCAAGCTAACGATTTTGAAAACTTTAATAATAACAGTAATAACTAAACTGGCCTATTTTGAAGTCGTACTTATGACTTGAGTACCTAATCGTTCTTTGGACGATTACGCAAAGGTAAATGATTCTCCATTGTAAACATTGCTAGCTACTTTATCATTATTGTGTGTGCTGCGTGCGTTAATGCGAATTTTAAACCGCTGTTAGTGCTTGTTATGGATATATTTGAAATACCAAAGAATGCTGAAATATTTTAAACATGCGTGGGCTCGAGTATTCCTAAAAATTTTGTTATTGATTTTTATATTTCTACTAAAAATAAATCTGCATTTTTTTCAAGCATTAAGTAATAAAAATACAGATACATTACAATTTATCAAAAATATTTACTAAATAATATTATAATATTTACTTTAATATAATATAATAGAAGATATGATATAAAGAAAAAAGATTTTCTGAAAAAACGGTTCTGGTCAAATTTAGCACGTTGCAAAGTTGCAAAAAAAGGAAACATGGAAACAATACACATGGTAATAATGAACATGGAAGCAATGAACATGGTAACAGTAAACATGATAACAATAAACATAGTAAAAATAAACATGGTAAAAATAAACACGATAACAATAATCCAAAATTTTCCTACAAAACACGTTCAATATGGCGGCCGTTTACTTCTAAACATTTGGTAACACGCTAATCGACACTTTTTCTACAATTCATTAATTGACGAACAGTAATGGAGTTAAAAGCCTGTATGACACTTTGTTGCAAATCATTAATACTGTTATAACTCATACCATATACCACATTTTTTATATGACCCCAGAGGAAAAAGTCGAGTGGGGACAAATCCGGAGATCTCGCTGGCTATCGTATGGGATCGTTCGTTGCAATCCACCGATTTCCATATCTTGTTGCTAAATATTCAGCAACAATTCTTGAATTATGTGCCGGGGCACCGTCCTGCTGAAAGAAAATAGTTCTCTCCTCTTGCATTGGTAGATCATCCAACAAAGCTTCAATTTCCTATTTGAGTTAAGTGTTTCGTTAAAAATAAACGGACCTATTAAACGGTTTCCCAAAATTCCGCACCACACTTTAAATTCAAATCGTTGCACCTTATGTAGGTAACAAACATAACCGTTTTTTCATAGTTTGAAAACGCCATTATCAATGTATCAAATATCAATGTAGAATAATCGACGGCAACTACAACTTATGACACTAGAGTGGTTTAACAATATTATTGACAGATGCGTAGTCTTTTGTTTCAATCATATATCTATTAAATCATAAAAGATAATAAATACCAAATATGCAGACTTTTGTTTTGAAAACAAAACATAGTTCTTAATCATGGATAAGGTGGTGTGGGTTAAAATCTGGATGGAATATGATTTTTCGTCATATCTCCTAAACTATGAAAGATAAATACCTCGAACCTTATATAGTTGGAAAGGAAAAAAATCAAGTAATTTAATAATGACAAAATCAACTATGGTTTCCATTTAAAAAAATCCAACTTTGGGTCACATCTCGAAACTGGTGCAATGTAAAAAATATTTTTATTATCTATCCTACAGAATGGTTTCATATCTACAACTTTTTCCGAATGACGATTATCAGTTTTTTCAGGATATCTAGTAGGCGCTGCATTTTTTTGGAAAAACAGAAGAAGGTCTGAACCACTTAGATAAACACGCCATATTGTTCCATTTAACCGAAAAATAAAAACACAATGATGTGATTTTTTAGTTTTTGTCCATTCATTGCTAAAAAAAACTGCAAAACACAACTGGAATACTAAAGTTTTCATATGTATCATGGGAAAGCATTCAAGAAATGCTATTCATTTATGTCATGGTTCACAATCATCTGCACTAAAAAAAACTATGTTTGGGTTATATTTCAAAAGTGAAAAACAAAAACACACTGCAAGAGAATGCGTAAAACCAACACTTGAAAAACAGTTTCACCATAACTTGAAGACAATTGAACATAGGCAACTTTTCTTTTTGCTAATCAATTTATATATGAAAAATAGACTGCAATATTAACGATGTCAAGTAGTTATCTCCTTTCTCTTCGTTTACATAAGCTGCTCATGCAATACCATCGAAGATAAACCATCAGGTGACGAGTTCAATTGAATATACTTAATTTTTAAAGCAAGCATTGACTGAAAGCTGATCACACAATTTTATTGCAAATCACTGTACAAAGGATTTTGTACAATCACTTTCTTGTCGAATATAAATTTTAAAAGCAATTTTTAAGTTGGAATCAGGAACAGAGTAATTAAATTAAAAAAATTTCTTCTGATGAGTAGGTTGAGGAAATCTGAAAGTTCTTCTGACAGCTTAAATGTGTTTTAAAATTTAAGGGGCCTTTGGAACTTAAACTTGGTTAGTTTTAAATTTAAATCACTTTTTAACCAATTTAAAAAAAAGAGGAGGTTCTCAATTCATCAGGTCATCAACTCAGGTGTTTTTATATATTTTTTCGGATGTAGTGCCATAACTTTCCACTAGTTTCATCGATTCTGATGATTCTTTCTGCATCAAGTACCGGTATTTTCTGACACTGTAGGTAACGTGTACTTTTCACAAATGAACTCAATGGAAATTAAGTGAATTTTAGAAATAGAGATTTTGACCACAGAAAAAAGAATGCATCTGACAAAACTAAACGAACTAGACTAACACAAAACTAAACTATGGTTTCAGGGCCCACTAATTACGAATCATTAGGTTTTCATTAGGTTTTGTGTTAACATATATTACGGCTCTGCGTTAACGTTTCTCCGTTCATTACATTACTAACTAGTGACCACCAGTTACTTATGAAGAGACCGTCTGTAATGAACGGCCAAACGTCAACGGAGAGTTTCTTTGCCGACGCGGCCATCACCGGAGAGCCAACAAGTGCATATGAAGATGATAGCTCTTTAAATTTAAAATTGAACTTCAAAGTCCGCACAAATTGATAATTTTAATTTTTTTTATAAGCAATATAACAATTTAAAGAAAATCCAATTCTAGTTGATGAACACATTTAATAAAGGATTACATTTTCAATTCACTACGTAATAATTTTATATACAGGTCCGGCACGATGAGCGTTCATTAGAAAGATATGGAGAATCAGCTAAATTAGAATATTGAAAGTTTGGGGTTATTGGTTTTTGGGTACGGCAGTCTTAACTAAAATATTTTCAACTTTTGGTCACCTCCGGTTATACCGGAAATGGTACTCAACTTGCTTATTTCTAATGGAACAGAATGTATTTTATTGCATTTTTGAATTATATGTTAAAATTTAAAGCAACTTTGTGTTACATTTCCTATACTGAATATTAACAGTTCCTGCGATATGTTTTAACAAAAAAGTGACAGTTACATTGCTCTTTTCAATCACGTGTAAAACAATACGTC
>JAWQRJ010000401.1:0-21654 GCA_033557515.1 Diorygopyx duplodentatus | reverse complement strand
GCACAAATCATTTCGTCTCTTCTTACTTTCTCTTCGACTTTTCCAGGTGAGAGCTCCCTTAAGTGGCATTTGGTACACTCCTTTAGACAAAAACTTTTCTCAAACTTCTGAATAAGTCTGGTAAGAGTTTGTCTAGCAGGAGCCGGCCTTCCTGCAAAAGATTGTACGAATAAATCGTGACAATCGCTTGCAGACCTGCCACCGTAATACCACTTGATAAGTTGTAATTTTTCTTCAGCGGTATACACACCCATTTCTTTTAATTATATTCACTAGAAATAGATCACGGCTACTCTGTGTGCTAACCAACTCAAGAATAAGCCGTAGCCTTTTTAAAAAAGTAAAGATCTTTAAAAGTAAAAAAGTAAAGAACTTAATACTAGGACGGATTGCTACCTCATTTATACTGTTTCTTATCGTTGAATAATATATAACAATATATGGTATATATAATAATATATATAAATATATGGTCGATCTGGTCGATCTGGTCGAAAACATTTAAATATGCCAAGTTTGTGTTTCATGGGGATTCAGAGTTCTCGGGTCCTTTTTGAGAATTGGTATCAATCGATTGACCTAAACATTACATCAACTTATTTATCCCTCACACCTTATTTTATTCTTAGTAAGGAAAAGCAATCTTTTTATCGGAGTTTCCGACAGTTTGGACATAGAAGCTGCTGGAAATTTTAGCAGTACAAGCAAGTTGAGTCCCCTCTGTAAGAATTGTGCCTAAGAAGCCTTATACACACAATAAATTCAATGCTGGTTGAACAGTACATTACATATTTATATAATAATTATTAACTTACATTGGAGTTACAATGCAATGTGTATAATTCGTGTTACTCATATTACAACGTTACATTCAAAGAAAATACATGTTATTACTACCACTTAAACGTCTTCATAAATTTATAAACAACCTCTCACAGATCGTGCTAACCGCTACACGACATGGAAGAATTTCACTCGCAAATTTCATTCGAAATGTGCTGATGTGCACTGCTTAGTATACCACAGTTTCAAATTCAGCATAAAATCTCGGCATTTCAATATGCGGACCCCGCTTGCACGCCATATATCATAAATTGTAATATTTTGGGGCTAATATTAAATATGGCGCGCAGATAATGCTAATGTCAGACTCGTAATTTACCAAATGCGCGTTTGGATTACCCTGACAAATTTCGATGGCTGGAAACTCATATTTTACGTGTATACAGATGTCTTCATAACTATTCCTGTGAAGTTATTCGCGCCCTTTCAATTCGAGATGTTGCACAACTTGTTTTACAAGAACAGTTTGTAGTATTGCTGTCGTGAGCAAACTTTACTCTGTAACGAAAAACTGCGAGTAAAGAAGACTAATAAGGGCAACAGTAAAGTAAATTTAGTTTGCTCTGTATGTATGAAACACGACAATGCTCTCACGTTGGCAAAACTTGCACGGCGGAGTCATAAACAATCAGTAATTTCGCCATAGTTGGGACCAGTGTGTCAGCTTTTATACAAGACGTGATAATAAAACGGAAAAATTGCGAGGTAAAAACGGACCGCGGTTTCACCTGGATATCAAAGAAGCAGTCGCTGTCAAAGAGCAGATTAGAAAATGGGTTAACCTAACTGCCGAACGTAGGTAATCAAAAATCGTTTTCAAAAGGGTACGATTTTCAATCTCAATTCATGCAACAGTTTACCAAACCTTTTACATGAAAGCAAGCTCTACGCGGGTCACTTTGGGGTGTAATTAGTAACCAAGTAGTTGATTTGCCCAGGAAATAAAGTTTCCCTCATCAAAGAGCCCGTCATTTTCTCGTCTATTAATATCCCACTAATTGCTTTAAAAATTGCAAAGAAAGAAGGAAAAGGTAAACCAGAAAATACTTCCCCAGTCAATTTGTGAATTAGTATATCATGACTTCTCGTAAGTTAGGTTAAGTATTAAAGTGAGTTATGAGTTCGGCTCAATACGATGTTCGTTAACCTGGAAATTAAAATTTAACGAATTTCACGTTCAATAAACCTGGGAAATCAAATATAATACACTTCAAAAGTTACATGCATACGAAAAATGTTCATTTAAAGCGTAATAAAGAATGCCACCTTTTTCGGAGTCTTTGTTATATAATATAAATTATTTCTTTATAGAGTATTGTAACATACATACACCGCTTTAGTATAAACCACTACATTCTAAATTATATTGAATTTAATCGCGTTCTTAAGGCAAATAACGTACCGTAAACCCTTTGTTTGCTTGTTAAGCCCTTTAATTAGGTGCATAATCTGCACACTGACATGCAAATACCTCAAAATCCTGCGGAATGTAACACAACAACCACCGCCCACCGTAACGCTATGGAACGCTACTAAACTATTTCAATACACTTCAGACTAATTTGAAATACCTGTAATGATATTCTGGGTACACACTACAATCCTAATTACTGCAACTGCAAACCATCACATGTATAACAATAACAAAGATTTTTATTATCCGGACACAACGGTTAGCGAAATGTCAACAGCAACGTGTGTCGGGTTGGATTGGATATCATCGAGAAAATTTGAAAACTCTACTTATTCTGTTCTAATTTTTTTAGGGATCGTGTTCCTGTAACCTCACGTCTCTGATGAATTCTTCCATTCTGCCGAAGATGCTACCTAGTCATCCAGGTATCCCGGGTGCGGAGGGAAAAACTGGACCTCCCGGAATGACAGGACAACCGGGAATGCCAGGCGAAAGAGGATACCATGGTCCCCAAGGGGACAAAGGAGATAGAGGAGAAAGAGGCCCAATGGGAGGTACGGGCCCGCAAGGACCTAAAGGGGAAGGTGGCAGGGATGGTATTCCAGGACAAGCTGGACCTCCTGGACCACCAGGACCACCGGGACCAGTCGAATTTGAGAATTTTGACGTAAGATAGCAAATTAATAAACGTTTGAATACAAATAAAAATATTATTGTACCATCTGGAGATTTCGCAGCATAACGGTTTAGAAAAGTAATTAGTGGTAAAGCTATTTTATTCTCCGGATTATGGGTAGTAAACGAAACCAACAAAATAGCAAATGTTCAGTACATCATCTAATTATTCTCCTACTTCAAAAATAATTCGATCTATATTTTTCGGTTAAATTTTCCAAGGATTTTAATTAATGTTTTAATTTCGTCTATGGTAAATAATAGACATTACTATGGTGAATTTTAATCGTATCACATAGTAAAATTCGATAAAAAGCACAAACATTTTTTTTTGCTGGATAGGTATGTATCTGCCGGTAATACGTTATTGACTGTTTGTGTTAGCGTAATTCGTATGATCAAAGGGAGCCAAAATTTAAAACTATTTTTCCCTAATAAGTTTACTGTTCATATTTACTCGTTTGGCGCATGTAGTAAATCGAATAACTGAAACAATGCAGCGTTACATTTTTCCCTAATAGGTGAAAATGTGTATTTACCAAAGCCTTATTACAGATGCAAGTCTACAAAAAAGTTCAACATTCCATTGGCCCGTGAATCTTAACCATCATAGTTCGCATAACTTGAGAATTACTATAGATATAAAAACAAAATCGAACTTCGGCGATGTGAGTCACAACTTTAAAATCTCTAATAGAGCTAAACCCTTGTGTTAATTGAAATCAATTTGTTTTCGACCAATTTCGCTTGAATTAGTTAACATTTCTGATAGCTCTAAATTTGTAATGCTTTTTGCCATTTTTATAACGATTTATATAAGGAAATGTTCGATTTTCGATGTTGTGACATTTTCAAACAGTTCCCTTCTTATGGTTCTTAATTCGTTGGTCTTCAATTATTGCAGTTTGTGCTTTGTAAATACTAGATTTTAAGTAGTCCCAAAGAATAAACTCATCGAATTTAAGTCGGGGTATCGCGCAGGCCATGCTATTTGACCCCTTCTTCCAATCCACTGCTCAGAAAATCGGTCATTGTAGAATTGCCGAACTGACAGGACATAGTATGGAGGTGCCTCATGTTCTTAGAAATATTTTTTATATCTACCTGAGATTCACAGATATATGACTTTTTTTTAATAATAAGAGGTCCAATGATGTGTTCTATCATCTCTAAGTCTGTATTGCCATTCAAATTTTCTGCCTTCCCTTACATTGTTTCCACATACATTATTTTTTTGCTTCATTCACAAATTTCCACTGTTCTTTCTTTTATTAGCTACCGATAACGTTTCTTCAAATTTAAATACCAATTATCCAACGTAAGTGCGAATGACGTTTGTATCTGGATATCTGGGATTCAACGTTGTAGATGTTCTTGATGCACAACGGCCTTCACCTCCGTAGATAAAAATAATTTCAATTCCTTCAGCTAGCGTGACTATTTTAACAAAAAAGAATTTGCAATAATATCTAAACTAGCGTTACAGATCAAACTAAAGGTAAATATTTCTACTTCCCTTACGTATGTCAAAATGCAGGTACATAAATGCCTCAAATTTGACTTTTATTGCTTCAAAAATTCTCAAATAATATTAGTCTTTACCTGGCTGGAAATGCCAAGACTGCAGGTGTAAATTTAGACCTTTCAGAAATATCTTTTCAGAAAACTTCTACAATAAAATCGAAATTATGAAAAAACAAAAAGATTGATTTCAATTTTTCTTTCGAATTCGTTGAGAAAATTTTGATGTATTTAGTAGTTCCCAAGAGTCACTTTTCGGATACTTATGCAAACATTTGACTTTAAACTATCATAACTTGGCTATATCGTAATCAATCTTTACATTTTTTTTAAGATTCGCGAGAAGGTTACCTTTTCAGGTCCTTAAATAGTTTCGACAAAGTGAAAAAACTTCAAAAGTATGATTGTTCCCCATTGCGGACAGTTTCCTCCAGATTTCGGACAGTACTGCTCCGCTTTTCGGACATCAGAACCTTTTTTTTTCTACAAATAAATTTGAAAAGAGCTAATAATGTGTAGATAATAATAAATCCTTTATTCAAATTATTTACAAAAATAAATAAAAGTTTCTGTCTTTTTCTTTAACAATAATAAAGCTGTAAATGAAAAGTTCTTTTCTCTTAATAAAAGTTAAATCTAATTCTTCTATCTCTTCAATGGAACTATAGGACGTTCAGTACGCTATGCGATCGAACTATTTTTGATCACGAATCGCTCGAAACTTATTTAACGCCTTGTTAGCTACATTACGTCATTTCTTTTAACTACAGGTTAGATTACATTTTTTGATAGTCTACGCAAGAATGGCTTCACAAAAAGAAATTATAAAAATCATTATAACCACTCTAATTAGTAATGTGGACAACGAGGAAGAAATTTATGATATAACAATGAGAAATATTATGCACAATTGTATCCAAAATAATATTATGTCACTTTTTAAATGTAGAAGGCGATGTATATGTAGTATTTGTTTTTTAACGAAGTTACACCGAGATATTCGGAAATAAACACACAAACTAAATCACAACAATGTTTGAATATATGTATTAAGATACCAGATATTTTACTAATTATTTTATTGTTTTTGTGTTTTTTAGAAATTAATGGATGAGTTGACAGAAAAATTTAAAATTACTGAAGATGTTACTAAAATGAAAGTTTGTGTAGACAAAAAAGTATTTCCATGTATTGGTAGACAGTGCGTACCCATTAAGTCTGTTTTAATCCCCTAACGCAGTGTTTCTCAACCTTTTACTATTTGCGACCCAATTTTCAATAACAATTCTCATCGCCCCCCACCTCCGTTATACAATAATTTTCACTGAAATCGTGCTGTAATCGTAATATTAGTTTCTATTTAATTTAATTTGATAACAACCTTGATAACAAACCTTAAAAAGGTTTTAGGCGTTAGACAAGGTCTTGAGCGTCGATGGTGACGTCATGCGCAGAACGGCCGAAAAGTAGACCCTCTTGTAGCACACCCTTGTCTCTTCCCACCTTCTCCTTCCACTTCTCGCGGCTTCGCGAGAAGTTCCGATTTGTCTCGAACATTATAGACGCCGTCTGCGCGGCGTGTATAAATGCTGCGTCTCGTTCAGTTCCAGCCAGTCTCAGTCGAGTCGATTCGAGTCGAGTCGTTCTATGCAATTCACGATATTCGAGTAGCAGTAGAATTATACAGTGTATGTAAACAGAATCATGGATAAATTTTTAAGTGGGCGTATGCGAGCGTTAGACGATAGTGAAGCATCAACATGTGCACAAACGACAGTAAAATCAAGAAAATATTCTCAAGAATATTTAAATTTTGGGTTTACCAGCTCTGAAGTAAATGGAGAAGAAAAGCACACATGGTGTCATTCGTTCAAAAATTTTGGCAGCAGACAGCATGAAACCTAATAAACGATATTTGGAAGTCCCTTCATAACGAGTACGTTAGCAAACCCCGAGAATTCTTCGAATTAATATTAAAATCATATGAAAAGCAAAAATCCTCTTTAAAAAAAACTTTGTCTGTGAATGAAAAAGCTTTACTTGCCTCTAACAAAGCTTCATATCGAATAGCCAGATGTAAAAAGCCTCACACCATTGGCGAAGAGCTTATTCTGCCAGCTGCAATTGAGATTGTAGAAACTATGTTTGAAAATGATTTTGCCAAACAATTGCAGTCCATACCTTTAGCAAATGATACTGTTGCCCGTCGAATTGGTGATATAACTGAAGATGTACAGCATCAGCTTTTCGGAAAGTTTCGTGACAATTTCTTTTCAATTCAGCTTGATGAGGCAACAAATAGCAATAAAGATGCTCACTTAATTGCCTATGTTTGATTTTATGATGGTATGTCAGCAGTAGAAGAAGCACTATTCTGCAAACCAATATAACTCAAAGCAACAGCACTTGCATAATTTGCTATCTTAAATGTTTTTCTAAACCAGGCAAATATAGAGTGGAAAAATTGCGTCGGAATATGAACCGATGGTGCTCGTACAATGTCTGGAAGATTCCAAAGTGTACAAGCACTTGTGAAACAAAAATCCCCACAGTGTATCTGGACACATTGCATGCCCCACAGAGAAGCTCTGGCTTCCAAACAAATGAGTCCCCGTCTGAATATTGTGCTAACGACGGTGGTAACGATGGTTATCACGTGGGAGATTTTTGCAACGTGTTTATGAATTAAGAGATGACATCGCCATTTTTCTAGAAGGGGAATCCCGACCGGATAGTAGTTTCGAGATGATTTATTTATGATGAAATTCAGCTACTTGGTCGACATATTCGAGAAATTAAATACCTTGAATCTTCAACTCCAAGGAGCAAACACACATATGTTGGATACGAGTGATAAAGATAATGCTTTCTGTAGAAAACTGCAATTGTGGAGCAGAAATCTAAAGCAAAAAAACCTAGAAACTACTCTAATAATGACCATAGGTTTATAATGTGGATGAATGTGTTAAAATAGTTAAAACTTACAAGACTGAAGAACAACATGTGGAAGTTGTTTTTGTAACCATTGAAATCATTTAACCATGCTGGCAAAGAATTTTGAAAAGTATTTTCTTGCTGACTTCAACTTGATAGCAAGTTACCAGTGAGTTAGGGACCCATTTCAAAATATTCCCGAAGGTCTCCCAACAGCTGAAGAAGAAATCCTCTAGACTTCACGGCAAGTGGCGAAATCAAAAGACGATTTAGTAATAAATCACTCTTTGAATTTTGGGCAGGGTTGTATGATGAGTTTTTTGCACTGAAAACAAGAGCATTATTTCGTATACTATTACAATTTTCAACATCCTACCTTTGCGAAACGGGATTTTCTAAATATAGAAAGAGAGCTTAGAGTGTTAATTTCTAATATTAAACCTTCTTTCGAAAAACTTTTCTCTGCAAGATAGGCCCAAGGGAGTTACTAATAAGTATTAATCTTGTTTTTTATTTAATATTGATAAGTTAATTATTAAATACATTGTGCAAAATGTATTTTATTGCTTTCCTTTCTGTAAATTAAATGCATTTTTTAATAATATTTTTTCTCATTTTTTCTCCATATACTCACACCCCCCATTTAGTTATCAGCCCCCCCCCCCCTTGATAATCGCTGCCCAACCGGGGTAATGGACATTGGGATAATATTAAAAAATAGTATAATAAAAAACATGCCGGGATACGTTTGTGCATTGAAAGAACGTTTAGATGATTAAAAAATAAATTATATGTATATTAATAAATAGAACATTATATATTACAAATGTTGTAGCTGCATGTTGCATATTGCACAACTTTATAGTGGAATATGATGCTTATCAAGTTAAACTAACCGATTTTCACTCAAATAGAGATTATTCCCTGACATCCATCCTAACATAAATGTAGGAAATCGAGACAGAAATATAAAAAGAAATAATATTACCTTAAAGTTATAAACACTAATCAGTTTGTTTGTGAAATAGTTGAGTTTACTTGTACACCGTTTTCTTTTTTGTTTAATAAAATAACTTTATTTAACAAGTTTAATTTTTATCGTATGTTTCAATTTAAGTTTGAAAACTATTTCATATAAAGTAGTATAGTTAACAACCAATACCTGCTATGAAAACCTGTATGTTGATGTCAAAATGCAATGGAATACTGTAATCAAAATTGAAGTACAATAATGGGTATTACATATAGTGGTAGGAATATTCAGATTTGTGATGCGATTGATGACGTGCATTGGTTGTTGGAGTATCTCGGTTATACCGTGAAAGCGGTATTGTACAATAAACAATCAAAATTAAGTTAAATATACTAAAAATTACAACTTTTCCAGTAATTTTTCTACAATAGAATTGCGTTTGCTTTCAATGTCATTTCGTGTGTTGATATTTTCATCCAATTTCGACATTTCTATGATCAATTGACCTCAACGATTTTTTTTAAATTCTCCAATCCTGACTATCCTAACTTTCTCCTCTCTTCTATAGAGCCTTCTTCTTCTAAGGAATTGTTTTCGGACTGATGTTTTACTGGTGCTTGGCATATCTATGTTCGAAATTGAGCAAATTTCTGAGTTACATATGCTCTCTTGAACGTTTGATAATGTATTAATCTCTTTCAATACATTTGAAAGATTAACACTAGTGCCCTTTTCTAATAATGATTTCACGTGCACTTAATATGGCCATGATAATCTAGCTCTACCACTTTTTTTTCTTATTGTCTTTAATTAATAAATAGTGCCGTTTTAGATTTCTCCAGATGCGGTCGCATTCGTTAGAGGATGCATTACATCCATACTCTAATAATTTACTTGACACGTCTGTCCGAAAATGATTATTTTTGATATTTTTGTTCCTAAACTAATCTTCTTGTTCCCGGTACAACTGCAAACATTAAAGTATTTTTATGGGAAAACTTACTCTCAGTTTTATTTACATTTGTGTTCATATCATTCTTTTCGACAACATATTTTTTTGCATTCGCACTTCTTTTTATTATATTCTCTATTTCACTTCTTCCTCTATCTGCACGTTGCAAAATTCGCCAGTTATAAACAATTATTAGATGTTTAATGCACACTATTTACGTTAAATTATACAGTGTTTTATAATAGGTTTACAGTGCTTTATAAATATGTTTATTTATTGTTGCTTACTTATTTTATTCCACGCTCACAACTTTTCGTTTTGCACAAAATATTCAAATATATCATTTTTTTCCTGATTCCCATTTTTTGCTATTGTATAGATGATATGGCGCCTGGTTGATGTGCTCTTGGATTCGTTTGTCCTTTTGGAATTGGATTTGGTTAGGATACAAATTCGTCCATATCCACAATTTCGGGATGTCTTCTCTTGTTTGATTAACTAAAATTAGAACTCCTAATGGTCATTTTATTAAAAAATATATAAAACTACACATTCATAAATATTTGTGCTAAACTTCCCCGGTGTTGGTGAAGTCACACTTCTTTTGTCTATTGAAAAAGGTGAAGATCCCTGGTCATTTGTCAGAATACTTGACTCATTTTAACATTATCTTCAGTTGAATTGTTGTTGCTTAAGAGAATGTTCATCGCGTTTTGAATTTATGATTCAATCTCTGCGTCATTCTGAATGACCACAGTTGAATCTTCATTATCCAACGGATTACCTCTATGTGGAGATTCAGTAGAACTATAAAAATATAACGCTCTGTTTCCGCTGTTCCGCTGTTTCATTAAAAAATCTAAACATGTCGTCCACTTTTATGGTTTCAGCTACGAGTCTGTCTTTAAATTTCAAAAATACTTTCTTCGTAGTTTCTACTTCGCTAACTGAATCTTCATTCCTTTTTTTCCTTCATTCTTGTATGCATTTTGTAGAGTCAGGTGAATGGGGGTGAATTGCAACTCCCCCTGAAGCAAATTTGTTATCTCCGTCCTTACGATAAACTTTCAGACCTCGTATTTTATGTGGTTCTCTTGGTATTAAATTAGCTTCCCTGTATGTACGCGATATTATTTTTTCATTATCTTCATAGTGATTTAATGTTAATTATATAAATTTTAATTGAAAATAAAATGTTGTTTGATGGGTATTGTCTTTTCCTCTGGCAAAAAAACAGAATCATTAATCACTAATGATTCTGTTTTTTTTCTATCATTATTAATGAAATTTATAAATTAATTCAGTAGAAATTTAAACTATAACGACTGTATGAATGTAAATTTAATCTTGCTCCCAGAATTTTTCTTTTGGATAACATCTTAATGTCGAATATATGCAAAATAGTCAACAAAGTTAGAGCACACTTTGTTGCGTAGTTTGATATGCTTAGCTGCAGGTTTTAATATACATTACAATAACTTAAACATACAAAAGTTGTTATACCCACTGATCACTAGATTGTTATGTAAACTACTTAGCAGTTCAGTCAACTAAGATCTAATTTTACGAAATGGGTGGAAAATTAGGAAGGTATTGAAAATTTGCGGAGTTGTATATTACATTATATTACGGCATATTGATATCCCGGATAATATATTGAATTTGCCGCAGTATGGGGCATGAAACCCGGATGTGGAGGGTAAGGGAGAGGGGCAGATGTAACAAAACGGCTTTTTCGTTATAACTTCGGAGCGGGATTAGATCGATGGATGAATATGTCTGTAAACCATGTAATGTACAAAGCTTCTAGAAAGCTTTACTATTTGTATGCATTTAAAATTATTCCTGTTATTTTTAGTAATCCTTTCAGCTTTTAACAATGAAAAGGTTTTGGTGCACTTGTATATTTAAAATGTATTTTGATGAAACCAGTTTGTAAAGTTAAATCCTCATCTATCCCGAAGTTCCCTTTCTAAAGTTATATCTGTGTGTGTTAGATTTATGGCAAAATCCGATTTCTTAGCCGCTGCGGACTTATCGAAAAGTTTTCCGTTTATGTCGTTGGTTGAACTGCAAACTTCAAACTCTAGTAAGTTATGTCACAACTCCTTGTTGAATTTATACAAAGTATTTTCGTATACCCAATTGGTGTATTCCCGTCTTTTCTAGTGTATACAATTTATTTATTTTCAACTGTTTGCTGTTTGCTTATCCTTGTTTTCTTCCTTTCTGTTACCGCAGCCTAGCTGGAAACCGAGGAACCCTTTCAAGGTAACACCAAATATAACGCTTATTATCAATATTTAGCGTATAGCGAGAATTTCGCAAATAACCCATTATTCTAAAACTTTTGTACCATTTTGTATGCACCTCGCCTTTAAGAGCATTTAAAGCATGTCTCCAAAGAGCGACCCCTTCTGTTTACTCTGCGAACCTCCTTTAATGAGAACAGAAGACTAGCATTCCAGAGCGCCAGCTAACAAGAAACTATAACAATAAACGTAATATCTGGACTCATCTGTAGCGTGATATGAGGCGGAGTTTCGCGGAAAACTTTGCCTAGGCATAATGGTGGTAGTCTCTTGCATTTAGCACTGGATGTGAGTGTGTGTAAAGACACACAATCCTTGAGCTCCTCTGCTCTGAGTACATACTTATTAACTGATTAATACAAAGGGCCTTCTGGTAGACGCTTCTGCTGTACGTGACACACTTTAAATTGTACTATTTGCATTCTCAAGTCGGTATTATTATTCACGTGATACACTTGGAATATACGGAATTTACTTTTAATTATGTTTTTGCATAGGAAATCCTCAACGCAAAAAATAGCGAAGTGACATATTTTTGGAAACAATATAAATAAAACATGACCCACTTAGCATCCTTCTAATTTTCGGAAAAGAAGTATCTAAGTTATCAAACTATGTATATCCATGTATTGAAAAATATTTTTATTGAGACGAAGATGGAAATATTTTTTCTGGAACAGATTTATTAATTTTCTTCAAAAACGAATTTTAATATCTTATAATTCTGGTTATGAAAACGAATTCGAAACGTAAACTTGGTCCACATAGAAACTTCTTGCACTGAGACCTTCATAAAGTGTTTTCTTCAAATTCTGGGGAAGAACTATGTCATAATGGCGTCATAGTTACAAACACAATTTGTACTTGACCCCACGTTTGATTCTCATAATTTATTTTATTTGCCTCTTCTTCCTACTCATTCTTCTTTGCTTCTTTAGGATGGTGTGTTGGGTGCTGGTACAGTCAGACCAGGAGTCCCAGGAAACAAAGGAGAACCAGGAGCCCAAGGTCCCCCAGGGATCAGAGGCGAGCGTGGCCACCCGGGATCCAAAGGCGAAAGGGGGGACTCGGCTTCAAAAGGCGAAAGAGGAGATCGCGGATTCCCGGGCGAACGGGGTCCGCAAGGGTCAAAAGGGGAACCAGGAAGTCCCGGCATCGACGGGATCCCGGGAACTCCGGGAGCGAACGGAAAGAATGCGGAAAAGGGCGAAAGGGGTGATCCAGGAAAGCCGGGAGCTCAGGGACCTCCTGGGCCACCCGGCATTCCCATCGAGATCATCGGGGAGAAGGAGAGCCCCAGAACCATCATCGGGCCGCCGGGACAAAAAGGGGAGACGGGAGAGTCAGGTGCGAAAGGAGAGAGGGGGGAGAGCGGGAAGGACGGGTTGCCGGGAGTGCACGGAAATCCTGGGACGAAGGGGCCTTCTGGGGAGAAGGGGGAGCCTGGGAATGACGGAGCTACTGGGCCGGTAGGGCCACCGGGCCAAAAGGGTGAAAAGGGGGAGAGGGGGTTGCCAGGACCTGTTAGTGTGGCCGATCCTAATGCCAACATTATTACGCTAAAGGTAAGTTAAAGAGTGTTAATTATTGAGAGGCAGATTGTGATGTCGAATTACAAAAAAGTTTTGACAGTGAAGTGGGCTATGAAAATAAGGCTGAGCTATTTTAGATTTTCGCTGTTTCAGCACTAGAATGGCATTATTCTCGCACGATTTTTGATGCTAGAATTGGCTTCATTCTTACACGATTCATTTTTACACGAATTGACTTCATTCTTACACACAACATGGTTTATGAAATGTCGACCTATCAATTTTACTAAAATTTCCCTGAACAGAAATTGTCAATAGTAATAAAATGATGTAAATGTTAACCCAAACAGAGAAAATAGTATAAAAACTCGGAGAACACTATTCAAGCACATTCAAATTCGCACTCGTGCTGGAATAAGTTTACTTGTGCAACTTGTGTTTTGATACACTATTAATAGTCAAGCGACTTAAATTAAATTAAAATTATGCCAGGCATTATCTCTTCCACGCTGCACATTTAATAATTCGTTAATGATGGACGTAGCATACCCAACATAATGGAATGGCAATTTCATTAACATTATTACTACATGTGAGGATAATTATGAATGAAGCAATTAGTAACACGTTGCCATTATAGTTTGATAATAAACGCATTATGCTACTCATTAATATTGCTGAATAGGTCGTTATGCTCATTCAGTGATTAAAAGTAATGTTTTATTTTCAAATGATCTCCAAATTATTTACTATTTACTATCTTAAAGTTTTAAAAATTTTATCACTAGATTTTCTAAAGGGGGAAAGAAATAAATTAATCCTTAAACTTTTTATATGTCGCCTTTTCCTTTTTGTTATAATTTAAAAATCCGCAGATATTGATGTGCTGTTTATCTTTTAGAGCAAGCGGCTCAGCTTAATTCACAGCAATGATCATACAGCTTGCAGAGTCGCAGTCTCTGATGATACAAAGATGACACTTAGAGTATTTTTGAGTTAATCACGAATCTAAACTTTAAGACAAAAAAATCAATGGCTTATTTGAAAATTGAAACTTTAGATTGAAACGCCTAATTTACTAATCTCACATCAGAAATGATACTGGTCTAATAATTCTTCAAATAAATCATATTTTTATCATTATTTATTTTCAGTTTCTTTCTGCCATGTTAAATGCGCCGTTATGAATTTTTCATTATTTGACTTCTGATTCGTGCGTCTGATTCATATCCTGGTTTCCAATTAAAATAGAAAAACTTCTTAAGTACTTGTCCGTCGCCCCTACGTTTCGAATTTGTTACATTTTTCCTCCATTTTGAATTTTCAATGCCTAACTCCCGATTTTTAATGCTTAACTCCGCAATTAATTGGTCGAAAGTCGTCATGACCTTATTTTCAAGTTAAAATATTAACCGTTTCAAATTTGACGTTAAAATGGAGAAACTATAAATGGCGAATCTAACGTAGCTGAACAAAACTGAAAAAGTTATCAGTTTCTCAAGTTATTAAAAGTTCCTCAAGTGGCAGTTTTTAAATTAAAATTCCCATTTTTTTTGAGATTCGATCCCCCATATTGAATTTATTATTTCCGATTCATAACCTGTCACATCAATAATGCTGCATTTGATTGATATTACTCGAAAATGGAATTTTAATTTTTTTTTATCAAAATGAAAAAATTTCATAATTTCATCTTAACAGGTTTCGCGAATATATAGAAAGAAACAATCCCAGGATTCCCCTTTGAAAGCATTTTTGGACCATTAATTAAAACGTTTTGTCGTTTTGAATTCAAAACGTGTTGAAATATTGCAGGTTGTATACTTGTATACAATTTGCAATATCCTGTAATTTGACGCATAAGGGTTAGCCATAGCTTCTTAGTAATCCATCATAGCTTCCTAAGTAAATCGATTTAACTATTAGCCCTTTGTATCTTGCGAAAAAATAAAACTTTTAAATATGCCCGATATATTTAAAAGTTTTATTTGTTTCGTATTGCAAATCGGCAAATTTCTTCAAAATTTGAAGATATTTTGTTTTCCCTTGACTTTACAATGCAGAAGGATATCGCATCCACTCATGGCATGTAGAAACAGGAAGTGTTTGACAATTAATTTGTCGACTGCAGCCAGTGGTGAATAGATCTTCTGGGGACTTTTCACTTTTGCTGATTTCAAGAAATAATTGAGAAAATTGTAAAGTCCCATTCAGATTACCAGATGGTCTACATCTTCACCAATGACTATCACGATCTGATGGTTAGATACCAAATTGAGAGCAGTGTTAATAATGAGTATGTCGGCATCTTCTTTTGCCTGCTTGCAAACCGTATTTTCAGAGCCAAATCTACTCATCACCAGATAATTCTCTCATCCTCAACAACCCCAGTAGAAATTGAAATCAGGCCATTTGTTTCTCGGAAAGGAATGTGTTGGTGAACCCATTCCAATAATTTCTTCATATCAGCGTTGTCTCGGGCTACTAAGGGGTTTCTCATATCCATATGTTGTTGAGTTGTAAAAGCTGTCCCGCTGAACTCTTCAATTTCTTCGCGTAGCCAGTGGCGTCATACCAATGGTCCATCTTGCCAAAACTCCTTCACTGACCCCACGCCCATGAGTGAGCGCCTGATGTTTTCATGATCTTCATTCCTGACCAGAATGTGTCCCTACGGCGAATGGTGAGAGGGGAGGGGTATTCTTGTGATATCATATGCGTGGCGTCACGGGGGTGTTTCAAGGACACCCCCACTCGTTTTGCATTCACAAAAACATTATATTAAGCGTTTTCGCCCTCCGATGATCGCTAAAATTCATTTTACTTGTATGGCAAAACCATTCATCCTAGGAAAAAAACTGTGTATGATAAATGTAGGAAATTTTCTCTAGTTTCATTTGCTGTAATATTTTTTTCAAAAAAGCTTAACCCTCTACCGAATACAAGGGAAAACCCGAAAAAACTCCGCTTTTTTTATGGTTCTTTCCTTATCACTTTTTAAACAGACCAGATACGAGGTGGCAAAGTTGAAATTCGTGTTCAGCACCCTAAAAAATATGAAGGAAGAAAGAGAAAAAACTTCTCCAAAACTTACCAGGCAGAAAGAAGCCTTTTTTGGTCTCAATTTACTTTACTATATCATAAAATATCTACATTAACTTTTATTCCACACCCTGACACCTTCTTCTCTTCAGCATCCTCACCATCCAATCCCTACCCCGTCCGTCCTCATTCAGCATTTCTAGTCAGTCTTCCTCCGACACCTCTTCACACCCCACGAGCATGTGCCCCACTGATTCGCACCCTTCCCCACACAGTCTACATCTTCTTTCCTCTTCTCTCACCCTCTCTCACCCAATATTTATTCCCACATCTAAATCTAGCCACCAAACTCTTTTGAAGTTCCATCCATGACTTCTTCAAGTACCACGGTAGTACAATCTAATATCTCTCCGCCATAAACTCCCCGTATCTCTGCTTATATTTCTCCTCCGCCACTCTAGTCCATCTCTCCTGTCTCTTTCCATCTCTATCCCTCTCCACCATTTCCTTCCACAGCTCCAATCCTTCCCGCCTCAATCAGTCCACCTTCGTCGTCGTACACTCACATCTCTCATCATTTCTTCTTGCAAACTGGCGATACTCCATCCTCTCCATTCTGATCTCCTTCCACCATTCCTGAAGAATCTTGCCGTTGGCTCGTCCACTTGTCCTCTCCTCAAGCTTTACGGCTCTTTTCCCAGCGTCCACCCTTCTTCTTCAGCTTCTCCATCAGTATATAACCCAGCGTTTCCATTTTCAGCCCCATCACCCATCTCCAATACTTCACTTGTACTGCTTACAGTCACTCCTGCTCTCTCTCTCCCTCCTTCAACACCACATGTTTAATCAAGCTGCCGAACAGCACTTTTCTTCTTTTGATGTTCTTACCAAACAACCTCTCTCCCAAACCTCACATCTGTCCCACTGTCCGTGTGTGACTTCCTGGCCAGTTCCTGCATATGTGTCCACTCTCATCCAACTATTTTCGTTTTTTTTTGTATATTTATCTGTAGGTCTTTTCCTGATATATATCTCTCCATACTCTCCAGCATTCCTTTAATTTTCTTCTCCTCGTTCACCACCAATGCTATGCCATCACTCCTTATCAAGTGCTGTTATCAACTGTTATCAACTGATGAACCATCAAAATTCACATTTTGAAATAAATAATAATTGAATGTCGCTTTAGGTTTTAGGTTCAAGTATTAGATTTCCTGTTTAAATTCATCTTCAGGAATGGGTACAAATAGTTTTAGATAAATATAATTAGATATTTTAAATTTTTGTTGCACCGTTTATTGATATCCAAAAGTACCAAGAAAAAGCGTGCCAACATAAAATTAGATAAACATCTTGCATAATGCTATAATGCTGCTTAATTATAGTAATAGCATAATAGCAGTAATTTGTGTCACGTTAATAAGGAATTTCCTTTTAAGATACTAAGTACTAAAAAATTATGCAAAAAATATACCTGTTTCTTACAGGGTGAGAAAGGTGATATGGGTAAGCGCGGTAGAAGAGGCAGACCTGGTCCTGTAGGTCCCCCTGGAGCTTCCGGAAAAATTGGCGAGATCGGACTTACTGTAAGTTTTAAAATTGCCAATTTTCATTAAATGTTATTTTTCTATGTATTTTTTTCTTCTCTCGCTCTGTTCCTCTTCCGCTATAGAATGGAAAGGTGAGATATTAGTGTAAATAAGGCTTTTTGAAACAGTTGAAAGTTGATCTTTTATGAACTAACCGTTTGCTGTGGCTTCAAAATACACTGATAGGGGCTTAGATATATCATCTTTTTGCTTGACGGGTTTTTGAAATAGCTTTCTTTTTTAATATACCCGAACCGGCGTAGAATTATCGATTATCATTTATCAGGGTCGCCAAGGTCCACCAGGATTGCCTGGAATGAAAGGAGAGAGAGGAGAATCGGCATTCGGATCTGTAAGTCGTCATTTATCCCCTTATAAATATTTTCGATTTTAATTTTTATTATTAATTTCATCGCATTATCCTGACAAACAATAGCAGAGAGGCGAAAAAGGAGACCGTGGTGTAGATGGAACGCCAGGACGAGACGGATCGCAAGGTCCTCCAGGACTTCCGGGGCCCGGGAACGGTGACGGCGAAATTAGGTACATCCCCATTCCGGGGCCTCCAGGATTACCAGGACCTCCCGGACAGCCGGGGCTCTCTATAACTGGTCCCAAGGGGGAGCCGGGAATCCCCTCTTATGGAGACACTTTGTTCCAATATAGTAGGCCAGGTAAAATTAGATTTAACGTCTTTTTCCTGCATAATATCCATTTTACTGCACATAATAAAATTGTCCTTTGTCCTCTGAAACTTTATTACTCGCTCTCTTGGAAACGCAAGGAACTAAAGGAAGTTTAGACGAACTCAAGGCCCTAAAAGAATTAAAAGAACTTAAACTAGGTAACTGGATAAAAAAAGAAAGCTACAAACAAACATTTTTGTTTGTAAACCCAAAAGTGTTATTTGTGTCTTTTTTGTAGGAAGAGCAACTACAAGTGCGCCTATGTATAAGGAAACTCCTGACGTGTCATCGAGGATTGTTCCTGGAGCCGTTACATTCCAGGATAGAGACTCTATGACCAAAATGTCAATGGCTAGTCCAGTGGGGACTCTAGCTTATGTTATTGAAGAACAGGCTCTGTTAGTTCGAGTTAATGGAGGATGGCAATATATTGCTGTAAGTATTTGTAATTTATCATACTGTGCAAAACCAGTGTATTTATTTTGTTAAAATATCGGTTTTCTGACCTACATACCTGGAAATAATCTGACGATCACTATCACCTCGCGAATATTTTCCAAAAGGGAAAGGAATGATAATTTCGTAAGATACCCCACTGAATTTGAACTCGCATTTCTCCTGGCTATCCTAATGCCATCAGCATTCTCCTAGGGAAGGCAACACTGTAATTGGCCTTAATGTGTTTGTGCAACATCATTTTCCAAACCCACGGGAGCTGATGCAAAGTAATCTGGTTGTATCTCGCAATCAACGCTACTTACTGCAAAGACACAAAATCCCATTCCGAATGATTTTGTAAACTGTTTTTTAACATAAGCGACTGATAGCCTGTCCTTTAATAACATTCACAAAAAATTGTGTATTTTACATAATTAACTGACGCATGGATGCCACAGATAACCGAAGAAGCGATTCCCATCTAACTAATTAAAATTATAGATAGGGGTTCAATCAATGTTACCTCTGCATCCCTAATCACTAACTCGGCACACATGCGCCTGTCGAGTGCAGATTAATATTTATTCGACACTTAGTTCGATGTGTCGAGAATAGTATGGCACCGGAACTGGGAAACAGGGACCGAACGTAGGGATCCTCTGGGATAATGAAATGGTTAAACGAGAAGCAAGTTGTAGTACCTATGTGTTGTATCGAACATACAAAGGTTTTAAGTTAACAGTATTGTAATTTCCAGTAATTTATATCATTCAATCAAACTAGAGTATGTAAGGATTAGTAAGTAGAACCACAGTTCTTTATACCTACATATACTATAACTGAGAGTCATGGTATACAGAAAATTATTGTAATCAGCAATCAAGTCCTTTGCTATAGGTAAAATGTGGTTTTATATCATGAAAGTAGCGTACTAGAATACTAGAATAGTATTTACTTACTTATTCTACTTATTTTACAGACTTTTAGATTTATCAAACTAATATTGTATGAAAGCTTTGGTCAAGCAAGAAATAAATTTTTCAAACTTATCAATTTAATATGAAAATAAATAAAATGGATAGATAAATAAAAATTATAGGCTACAAGGACGGTACATACGAATAAGAGTGGATTTTTGCTATATATTTCATAAATACCACACGCGTGATTGTCAATCAATATAAAAACTGTTTGATGACTCAACGATCCGAATCCTATATGAATAAAAAACCAACTAGTTTACTAATCAGTAAACTAAATAATTATACATATAAATTAAAACCTTCTTATATCAGTATTCAATCACTGATCACTCTGCATAACTTACTTGAAAAATTTATTCAGGTTAAATAGCATCTTAGAAAACTTAGAAAACTTAAAGCATCTTAGAAAACTTAAAGCATTCAGTTAATGCTTTTTAAAACAAATTGCTTCATACATTTAATATGTACATAGTACCATAAAAAATCAATAGTGATTATAATTGCAAGCCTCCTCAACAATTATTTCATAGATATAGGACCACAATTAGCCAGTAAAATTCTATCATTTGGTTTTTTTTACTGTAAACCCTCACACCTTCTATATTACCCCATCCAACGAAAATGAGATCAGTAATATTATTATATTAAATCTTAAAATAGGTCTACAATACATTTCTGGCTAAACCGCTTACTCACATAATTAACTTAATGTTTGAAACTGGGATATCTCCAGAGTCCTGAATATCTCCAGAAACTGCTTTAAAACTGCATAAATAATACCTATGCATAGTTGGGACCAAAAACTGTTGTAAGAGTTACAGACCAATATCGTTAACAAATAGCATATCAAAAATACTTGAAAATGCTTAAAAATAGGCTAATGTAGACAAATACATAGACAAATACAACATGATTTCAAGCATTTGGAAACAAATAATGGAAAATTTCAACAACAATAAAAAAAGCTTGGCAATATTTCTTTATCTTAAATAGATGTTGATTCTGTATCATAGGAAGTTGTAGTAAATACAGTGAAAAAATTAGGCATTACTGTGAACTGTCGGAACACCGGTATTATTTTTCTTATATATAGAAATTACTTACTTTCTATAAATAATTTAAGTTGTGCAATCATCATCATACACTGAAAACGATGTCGTATCAATATTTCGTATCATTTATCATACGAAATACTTCCTCTGTCCGAAAATAGTTGCTACAGTTTAATTTGACGTTCAGATTATTGGAAATAGGCAATTTAATTACCTTTTCTTGACATAGTTATCAGGTGTTTTATGAATCTAAGTGTGTCGTGGCCAAACTTTGTTTAAACTTGTTGCGCTTTTGTTTTACGCTGCTGTTGTAAAACGTCAAATTCTGACATATTAATTATTTAACCGCTGTAACATTCAGAAAACAAAAATGCTTCAACAAAACTTCAAAATGCCAAGAAAACAATCAAGTGAGACAAAAAAGTGTGGAGAATTTAGTAATGATGATTGCAATCGAATCTTCCGTCACTTATTGCAAAATGTCAAAGGCGATAACAAACTCAAACAGTGTGCAATAAATACCGCTGCTCGGAAGTTTTGCTGTTCTGGTTACACAATTTCAAAGCTGTGGAAACAAACTAATGTGGTCGTAAGCCAAAAGAGTATAGTCAACAGATTCAAAACATTTTCACCATTCCCCTCTGCAGAAGAAGCACATTAAGATCGTTGGCGCATGAATCTAAAATTCCGAAAAGTACATTACAGGAC
>JAWQRJ010000400.1:0-21668 GCA_033557515.1 Diorygopyx duplodentatus | reverse complement strand
AACATAAGGTGTTACAGTTTCTGTTGTAACTCATAAACGGGTTTGTGTAGAACTATGATTCATATACTGATAGAAAGCTGAAATTTCAGCGTTTTGAATTGGCACAATAATTTTTGAAAAATATATTGGATTTTTGTAAATAAAAAGAAATGCGTTAAAAAATTATTTTTGGGTTAACATAATGTAAGACGTTACAGTTTTTGTTGTAACTCATCAACGAGTTTGTGTAGTACTATGATTTATATACCGAAAGAAAGCTGAAAGTTCCACGTTTCTAATTGGTTACAATAATTTTTGAAAAATGTATTGGATTTTTGCAAAAAGACAAATGCGTTAAAGAATTATTTTTGGGTTAACATAATGTAAGGCGTTACAGTTTTTGTTGTAATTCATAAATGGGTTTGTGTAGTACTATGATTTATATACTGAAAGAAATTTGAGAGTTCCACGTTTCCAACTAGTATAATAATTTTTGAGAAATGTATTGAATTTATTACAAAAAAACAAATGCGTTAAAGAATTATTTGTGGGTTAACATAATGTAAGGAGCTACAGTTTTTGTTGTAACTCATAACGGGTTTGTGTAGCACTATGATTTATATACTGAAAGAAAGCTGAAAGTCCAACATTTCAAATTAGCATAATAATTTTTGAAAAATTTATTGCAAAAAAACAAATGCGTTAAAGAATTCTTTGTGGGTTAACATAATGTAAGGCGTTACAGTTTTTGTTGTAACTCATAACGGGTTTGTGAAGCACTATGATTTATATACTGAAAGAAAGCTGAAAGTCGAAAGTTTTCAATTGGCTACAATAATTTTTGAAAAATATATTGGATTTTTATAAAAAAACGAAATGCCTTAAAGCATTATTTTTTGGTTAAAATAATGTAAGGTGTAACAGTTTTTTTGTAACTCACGAAAGGGGTTCCTGTAAAACTATGATTTATAAACCGAAAGGTCCAACTATTTCAATTGGCTACAATAATTTTTGGATCAACTGGTGTGGATCACTCACACTACTTTCTCTCTCCTAACACCTGGATGGAAAATGGTTTTATCTAACTAAAACAAAGAGAAATTTCTATATAACACCCGAAGAAGAACAAAGAAAGCAAGGGTTGCTTTTAAAGGGAAATCTGGACACCAAACAGCCCAAATTTTAATGTGTTGGTTTTGGGTTTTTTCAATTCCATTCAATCGATTCAGAATTAAGCATATGAAAGCATATTGGGATACAAATTGGGAAACTTTTGATAACTTTTTTTTGTCATTTCAATTAGCTATGGAATTTGTGTTATTACAAAAGGGTGTACAACTACAACACATAAGTAAAATGAAGTTAAGACGAAGTTCGACTTTAACGGCTTGTGATAAAATTTGACGAAAGCGCCGTTAAAACAGCCCAGGAATTTTTGCAGAATAATGTTTCAAATCTGTTAAACTGTTATGTTTATAATTTATCTGCTTTCTCCTTGAATTAAAAAAATTTTCTTCAGTAGTTCCCCGTTTTCTTACTTTTTATAAAATGTAGCAATTATTTCCGGACAAAAATCGAAGTGAAATATAGCAACTATTTTCGGACAGAGGAAGTATTATTTTATTAAAAACACAGCTATAGCTTTTAGAAAAATGATTGACATGCTTGACACACTGTTGACACCATGACGCCAAATCTCAGCTCCTGTCACCTTGACAAATACTGTCAGCACATGACACGCCAACCTCAGAAGTAAGGTCTCGTTATTTTGACAGCTGGTTGTTGGCAAGGTTAGGTCATCGTGCGTATCTGTCATTTTTACAGAAAACTTACCGACGTGAGAAACGTCAGTGTTTTAAAGACGAGTTCCCATCGTGGACGGATCGGTGAGATCGTTTTTTTTTTAATTTCACCGAATCAACGCAGGCTGGTAGGTAATTCGCATCGTAAGAATAATTGAAAATCGCATATCATAATTCTGCGTATAATTAAACGGAAAGGTTCAAATCCGAGGATGTTTCGACTGTTTCAGTTTAGATCTGTCACATTAAACGTAAAAAATAAGAGAATTTTGTTTAATATTGCCATAAAATATCTGCTATTATTATTGAATAGGTCCATCTTGCAAGAGTTAGAGTTAATCAATGTTAAAGAGACAAAATAAACTTTTTCTTGCTTGTTTTAGATTAGAATTTTTTTTTTTTTTGGATAATCATCTTAATATGCTTTAATCTTAATTTAATGTATATTTGACGAGTACAACTATTATATAATTATTGTGAAAAGGGCAATACAGATATTGTTATTTACGTTAACGTCATTACCTCAATGCCGTCATTAACTTAGAATTCGCGTGTGAACTAAATAAACCAACGTGTAAGGAATTAAAAATAATACATTCTATTTGAAATTGCATTTCGCAGTCACATGTTAAATTCCTTTGCATACCATTTCCCCACGTGTAACACCTTAGACCTAAGACAATAACAAGAACTAACTTTATTGAATTGTAGCTTAGCGAAGTAAATAAAATTAAACAAATAAAGAACAGTTTTTATTAATAATATATAACAATAAATTAACCTATATCTTAATATTAAATTACAACCATCCACGTTTCTCAAAATCAAGTAAAACAAAATGTAATCTAGTATCAAAATTTTCGTGATAAATATCGCCATTCTGAAAAATATCTGCTTCCCCATTAACCTCTTGTAAATCCAATGCTTCACCTTTCAGTTTCAGCATAGGGAATAACATGTAGAGAAGATGGGTAAGTTGCACTCTTCTAGCCGCCAAGTCAATTTCTTCATTAAATGCAGACCTGGTAAATTTTGATACATCGCAGTCTAATTTTATGAGAGTTTTTATAAATGTGTCAAAGTAAAGATCGATTAAATCATCGATGTGGTGTTCCAAAACTTCTAGATGAACACTACTGTATATGAAAAATATCACGTCATGCGCGAGAGAATCACACTGTATCATTTGAAAATCCAACATCATATTGCTAACCGGTTTACCATTGACGTGTTTTACCATGGTGTTGTTGATCCAGAAGTCGTGATGAGTCAAAGTTGCGAAAAGCTCGTTAGGTTTGAATTTTCCTTTCACCCAGTTGGCATAGTTTTCCCAATGCGAGCTTAATTTATCAATAAGCGGTATACATTTTGGATTTTTTCTCGCAGCTGGTTTCAAGACTTCCCACAGATCTTCGCTGGGCGTGTAAAAGAAAGCTTTGCTCAAATATGGTTTCAAGTTCTTTTCAAATTCTTCAGGATACTGATATTTATATGCCAACGGCGCCGCATGAAAAACAGCCAAATTTTTCAATACTAATTCAGCACATTCTTTAGAGAGACCTTGAAATCTATCACATACATCGTAACCTCTTACTTTCAAATTTTCCAGAAGAAAAATGCCCTCGTGATCTACTTCTGATGAGTTTGGGTCCAAACTAAATCTTGATCCATAGCACTTTGCAATAAAAGGCATTAAGTTGTCCACTCCCTTTTCTTTACCAAAGCGGTTCAATGCTGGTACTATTGTCTGGTAAATGGCAATTTCTTTTTTAAATGTTACCTTGGTATTGAAGAAGCTCCACAACATCTCGGTCGGAGGTGTTTTCTTCGCAACGCAACTGATAATTTCTTCCTTGCCTTCATCAGTTAATACTTTAATGTCAACCGCCAACAAAACACTTCCATAATTTTCCCCAGAAGACAATAAACTTTTGCACTCACAAGAAACGAAGTTTTTGTTTTTTAAAAATGGTGCTATCAATGATTCGCAGTTTGAAATAGTATTCATATTTGGCGTCACTCGTGCACTGTGATGTGGTAGTCTGCAAATACAATAGATAAATGCAATAAATATGTTGCAACGGTTCTATTTATGCACAACTCGATGTGCAGTATCATCACTTACGCATTGCTGTGTATCTCGTTGTAAGATAATTATCCTAGGGACGAATATTTTCAGTATTGCGCTTTCATTAAAAACTGCTTAAAAAATTATTAAGCTTTCAATAAAAACTGCATTTCTATAAAGTATGAATTGTACTATGAATTGTATTTTGTTATACTAATTATGTGAGAACTGCTTCTGTGCTACAAGGTTTAAGAAAGCTTGTTTACGGTTATTACCGTCTTTATCGACAATTGTTTATATTTGACGCCATGACCTACTCTAACACGCTAAAACGTGAACTTTGAAATATAATGAAGTCCCGATCAGAGATATTTTTATTTTACGTCTTTATTATCTCTTCTCTGACTTACTTTCTTTATAATAGACAATGCAATTCTATATAGTTTATCGTTATTAACGTAATTTTAAGAAGCATTTAAGTGGATCAACTCCTCAAAGTTTCCAAACATTATCTTAAAACATATTTATATGTCTTTACTTGAAGTATAAGAAAGAAGTTAAGTTTAAGTTTTTCGCGTTAACGTTTTTAAAAAACTAATTTAAAGACGTATTGAAGGAAATTAACTTTATTTGTTTGTTTATAATGGAGTATAACGTTACAGGATTACGTATTAATAACAGCTGAATTGCAGTGATATGGAGCATAGTTCTTTTATGCAGTTCGTTATCGTTTTCTGACTGGACAATATTATCTGTTGATTCAGCAATCTTCTCAGCAAGACAATGATCTTTGATCCAAGAAAATCGTCAAGAGTTGAAGGTCAATCTGTTCATTCATTCGAAGCTGTGTTTGTTTATGTTTGTAGGTTTCGAATGCTTCTAAAACGTTTTTCGTTGACAAATTGTAAGAATGAAATATTATTCTGTGACGTCGTGTGATGGTTGTGTTCAGTTAGGTGTTTTGCGTTGTTTGACATGTCTGTATGTCTGGATTTGTAGCAAAATGCATGTTCTTTGTTTCTAACATCGAAATTTCTAAGTATCTGTCAGTGTTTAGAACCTCGTTTATTAACTCAAATGAATGAATTAACTCATGAATCATGTATAACAATCGAATGTACATTCAATATCAAAATTTATTTACAAAAAGATGGTTTACCGATGGAAGTCCAATCTCTCCACTTTTGGCCAAAAGTTTTGGGTAACTTTTTTCGAAAAGATTGTGTTGTTTGAGATGACATTTTAGCATGTTTTGAACACATGATTCATTTATTCTGGACGCTAAATTAATGTCGGTTGCACAAAGATAAGCTGTAAAGTTGAAAGATCGTTAACAAGCCGTTAACTAGTCAGTCAATTTTGAGTTCTGCAATCTAATTAGTTAACGATTCGTTAATGGGCCGTTAAACTGAGAGCAATGTTTTGTGTAACCGTGCATAAGTCATTCAATTACATTTGGTTAGATAAAATATCCGTCTATTACTGCATTTTAAACAGCCTGTTGATGTTAAGAACCACCTCTTCAAATAGTTCTTATTATTCAGTAAATCGCAATATTTTAGAAATTATTTGGTTCGCTTAAAAGAAATACTGCGATTATTACTTAAAAGTGACGCCTGTCCTTTCGCATGTAGTATTTTTCGGGAAGTAAAAGAAAAAAGCCAGTTTAAGAAATAAAAGCTTGAAGTTGAGTGATTTTTGGCGCAGAAGATAAATTAATGCACAATTATTATTTCTATCAAAAATCAACTATCAAATTAAATACCAACCTCTTGCTGCACGTAGAAAGCTCCAGAAAAGAAATTTAGAGGATTAGCATCCATCCGGTGGTGTAGGAAGGACACTATTGATTCACAATATTTTATTAACGAATTCTAAACAGATGTTTTGTCAAAAACTTGTCAAAGACTTGTCAAAAACCAATTTCATAGAACAATTTTATAAGTAATAATATTTAACATTTCAACTCATTTTCAGTTTTCAAATCATCATTTTACGTACGTAGTACTTAATAGTTTACTTAATAGTATTCATGCAACTTTTGGAAGTGTTGAGTAAAAAGTACCTTATATGACAGAAAGATAAAGCAAGATAATATTTTGAAACGACAAGAGAAATTGCAAAATTAGATTGAATTTTCAAATTTCAACACTTAATTCGAAACCTCATATTACCCAAACATTTCTTTTGGGTTCTTTAATTGTACGTTTACAACATGGATCTTATCATTATCTACTCCAATGAATTACATTTAAGGTAAAATTAATAAAATACACCATAGTTAGGAAAAAAGCGTATATTATATATCCCCGCTTACATTCGACATATACATAGAAGTAAAATTTTATCTAATAATACAAAATCGTCAGGACAAAGTTTATATCAACATTGCATAATGTAATGATAGTGAAAAACATATAAATCAATTATGCCTGCGTCTTATAATAGAATGCCTTTAAATAATAAACGAGTTAAAATTCGGCATTTATAATCGCTATATTTTATTTAGTATACGCATTTATGTAATTAGTAAACAATTATTTATTTTGTAACATTCAGGTTAATTATGTCCATTATGTAGCGAGATTTTTAGTTATATCCAATTTTCCTTCGAAAAATATTTAAGTACAAATTCCAGTCTTGCAAAGAAGCCATTATAGAGCATCGTCTCATCTACAAATATATCATTCTCACGACGAACGTTTGGAAGTTCTTTAGCTGTACCTTCTTTGGAATATACGAGAACCATGATGAAAAGTATATGAGTAAATTGATATGTAGAAATATTCCTCATCTCGTCACGTATATCTTGAATACTAAAGTTTTTCGTATCGCATTTTAAGTTGGTTAACGTTTCAATGAAATACGCGTAATATAATTCCACGAAATGATTCAAATAATCACGCAGACTTTCAACTTGGACGCTTGTAAACAGAAATAAAAGCAAGTCGTGTACTGGAGAAGAATATTCTAGCATTTGGAAGTCTATCATTTTGCAGTCGACTGATTCTTCACTAAACTTCAACATGATGTTATTTATCCAAAAATCGTGGTGTACCATGGTTGCGTAAGGTTCTCTAGGTTTTATCGCTCCATCGACGAATTTTTCGTAATATCCCCAGGCGCTTTCAATCCTTCCTGTTAAATGGACACAATCAATTCTCGTCAAAGACTTTTTTATAGTATTCAAAATTTCAAGGCTTGGTTTAAAGAAAAAATCTTTATTTAGTAAAGGTCTTATAACATTTCTGAACTTTTCTGGATACTGGAACTTGTACGCGATAGGAAGTGCATGAAAAATAGCCAATTTTCTCAAAATAATCTCAGTGCATTCCTTATCAAATCCAGCTACTCTATCACAGACCGCGTAATCGTATCTTCTTAAGTTTTGTAGCAAAAATATGCAATCTTTATCAATATCCGCGCCTTTAAGTGATAATCTACTCCCGTAGTACTTGGGGAAGTAATCAGAAAAAATGTAACCATACTGCTGACCAAATTGGCTCAAAGTAGGTACAATTATCTTGTAAAATCCGATCTCTTTCTTAAAGGTTACCACAGTATTAAACAACTTCCATAAGAGGTCGTTAGGCGGTCCCATTTTACCAACACAGCTCAACTGTTTCGTAACGCCTTTCTTATTTTTGTATTCGACATCCACCATTACCAAATTGCTTGCAAAGTTGGCTCCAGGGCTGAGAAACGTTTTGACACTGTAAGACACGAAACTGTTCTCATTTCCTAAATAATCTCGCACTAACTCGTTCACTTTTGGAATCTGTGACATTTTCAGCGGGTAAAAAGAACCGTATCGGTAAGAACACGTCTTGAAACTGACCGCAGCAACTGGATTCTTTGTGGTAATGTGAAATGTGTCAGTAACGAGTTCGGAGAATTTGCAATTTAGACGACCGTAGGATAAAAAACTTAGCAAGATAATTTAGTTTGCTAATAAAAACGGATCAATTATTAACTCTATCTTTAGAAAAAAAAACCTGTAAATGGAAGCATCGAGATTACTGGAGAACCGTATGACCTTGATATACAATTCTTGATTAATTATCCTATTTTAAATTAGTTTGTCTAATATGCTACATAACATACTACTATACTGGCTTAGTTATAGGGCTTGTGTAGGTTGATGGCTCCTACCCTGTATTCTTAATTTGTTTATGAACTCATCTGAGGGTAAGATATTGGGCATGTGCGTATATGACAATCTACTAATGTTTCGATAAATAAATTCATTTGTGATGTGCAATTATCTTATTTCAGGATCTGTTTGCTAAGAAGAATGGAGACCAATATACATCTAACACTGGACATCAGCCAGGCCTTCCTGCATACACCTGTATACTTTATATTTACAATACACCATTGTTGCCCTTTATAAGACCATCGAATAAGTGTTGTGGTGCACATGACCAGAGATGATGCTCAAATGGAGAATACTATAAGATTTTACACTTCTTAACCGTATTTCTGATGCACCCGATTCAGACGAATTGTATGAATTGGGGAATGCGTTTTGCAAATATACGTTTTGCTATCTGCGAAACTGCAACATCGCTCACTTTGCGACGTGAATTTTCGGTTGAGAGAAAAGGAAGTACCAAGCATTGGTGTAGTAATTCCTACCTTTCTGCCACAGATACTGTAGATTAAGGTTGTTTATTTTATTATAGGATCGTGATTGATGCCTCATACAATGTACCAAGGATCTTAAGAATATTCCATTCTGATAATCTGAGTTGGCACATTGTATGAAGTCCGCTCTCTGTTCTCACGCTTCTCGTGAGACCCGCTTAGTCATTAAGTTAGGAAAATAGGAACGTCTCCACACTGTGTTCATTTCATTGTTCTTCTAAGAACTTGCTGACACAGTATGGATACGTTATATCCATATAATAGGTAGAATAGTGTTGTCGCTAGAGTTTAACACGAGAACAGCCAGCACTCGGTGGTATCTATACGACCAGCCGTTATATGTGTTAAAGGCACCTTTGACCATGTGAATCATGATCTTGTGGCTGAAGCTTCAGGGATTGGGCTTGTCCATTTGTGGGATGGTTCTGTAATAGACAAATTAAAACTTTGAACAGTTAATTATAATAATTATATATAATAATTATTATTATGTGGGCTACGCTGCTACCTTCCCCCACACATGTTTTTATGCATTTTTATATACTACGCTTATTTTACTATTTCATCATTTTACATTTCTTTCCTCGCTTTCTCGAAAATGTGCAGATATATGCAAGGCGATCAGTGTTTTTACAGTAATGTTGTCTTTAAGTATATGAATAATTAGTTGGTGCACGTATTCTTTTTATTTTTCTATTTCTTATTTATTTACCAATATTTTTATTTACTTTTAGAAAGAATCTGGTGACCTTTTAGTATTGTTTTTTTTTCTAATAAATATAAACGATTTATTATTATCCTGCGTCTACTGGTTGCAGCATAATAATAAATCAATATACCTACAAATTCAATAATAGAATAGTAATAAATAGCGAATTAGATGTATTGCATTGTTATTTATTGTTACATATGCAACAAAAACATTTCTAATTATTACTAATGGTTTGTGT
Source organism: Diorygopyx duplodentatus (assembly GCA_033557515.1). Taxonomy (NCBI): domain Eukaryota; kingdom Metazoa; phylum Arthropoda; class Insecta; order Coleoptera; family Scarabaeidae; genus Diorygopyx; species Diorygopyx duplodentatus. The sequence continues at coordinate 12,222 of JAWQRJ010000400.1, read as the reverse complement.
TTACATTTAAAACAAGAGTTTTATAAATAATTAATCATTAATATTTTGCCATAATTTTTATTCCTTTAATAAACCAAGCAGGTGAGTTATGATGCGGGCCCGGATCTTATCTTATCTCTCTATTTATTTAAAAATGGCAAATATTTAAATGTAATGCTTAACAAAAAGGTGGAATATTTATTAAAAACGCAATATATTTACTAAAGTTTTTTAATACACAAAAGACTAGAAATGATACAATTTAAAATTAATTAAGTATACATTAAAATAAAATTTGTTTACACTGTTTTTTTTTAAATGGTCGAAAGTAAAACCTCTTCAATTATCTCCAAACAAAGCTTTATATATTGAGAGAAGCTTCTTTCCACATCATATGGAGTAATTGGAGCATATTTAAATTTTGAAATGTCTGAAGGGAATGTCTGGCTCAAAGCGTTTAATACTTCAAAATCTCCATTTTCTCCTTCCTTTTCTTCATTAAGAATCCCAAGAAGCTTGTTTTTGATACATACTAAAATGTTATAGCCTGCATTTTTGTTTAGCACATCTTGAAATTTTCGGTTAATTTTTTCTATCCAAATTTATGTGATTTAAGCTCCAAGTAGAATGATAGTTTTCTTCCAAAGCACTTTTTTTTAAAATTAGAAGCAGCAGCAAGCAACGATTCTCAAAATTTTATTGGGAAATTGTATTTCCATTTATAGTCTCGTCTTTTTTTTAAGAAGACAATTAGAAAAATATTCAATTATATTTAGATTAAATGGGAAAAAATTTGTTTTTTTTCTCGAAAAAAAACAAAATATTTATTTATCCTCAAAAATCGCAAAATATTTATTTAAATTCGAAAACATTTATTTAAATAAAGATCCGGGCCCTAGTTATGATCATACACACGCCAATAAATTTGTGGAATACTAATTAAAAACTATTGTAACATTTTTATAGTGTTAAAAAGATAAGTGAATACAAATACTTCCCTTGGCTATTCCAATAAATAAATATGGCATATTTTATTTTTAATAGCAGTATTTTCAATAAAATATTTATATAATGAATTAATGAGAATGTTAGTATTTTAGAAAACTTAAATAAACATGTATTTTTTGTATTTAATAAGCAAAATACGATTACAAATTCTGTCTGAAGTTCACTACTTAACTTCTGAATTTGAACTTTTCAGCTTATAGTTGTTTGTACATGTAATCGCCCCTGAAGTAAGCTTTTTTGTAAAGTGTAATAAACAAAATGTGATCACAAATTATTTTTCGACATTAAAATAATACGTGCAAGTATTACATACATACATGTGTAAATTATAAATAAGTATACAATAAAATGTAAATATCTTGTTAAAGTTATTTTTTTAATTTGAAATCGGCTCACATAACCTATTCTAACTACGCACAATCATCGTCACAATTTTCATTAAATTGTTAGAATAAAACTAGCGAAATTGCAGGTCAGCAAGTTCCTTGGTTTATTGTAGTCAATACTTAAATATATGTAATTCATACATATAAGTTATATGTATGTCCTCGCATGCCTCATTCATAGAATAAAGCATAGGGAAACCATGGAGAAGATGCAGACTCAGCATGAAGATTAAAGAAGACTATAAGCACAGCGAAACGATACGTGATAATTCATTTGTAATAAGTGTTTGTCTCGATAATTTGTAAAGTTACTTACTTCAGTAGTTTTTAAAACCACAAATATTGGAGTGAAAACCAAAACTGGCGCAGTCAGCAGGATTGGTTAACACAATTGTGGCGACAGTAGTGGTGTTTTTTAAAGCTTCGTAACCAAGAAGAACAGAAAGAAGCAAACGTCAGCATACAGCACCAGGTGAATTCAAGGTATCAAAGCCGCAAATTAATGAGAGCATCAACCCCGAATTGGACGAAAAGGTCTGTCTCCTAAGTGCCAGCCCAACCCCAAATTGGACGAAAGGATCTGTCTCCTAAGTGCCAACCAACCCCGGTCAATGGATCAAATTTCCGAAAGATAGTTTACTACTATTATAGGCAATTCCTAATCTAATGGGTAATATACCAGATGGATTTTTTATTGCCATTATATCTATTCTGTATCTTTCAATGAGGTACAGTAACAATAATACTACTGTCCTCATCTAATGAGCGTGTTGTTTGCTTTCTCGTTTTGTTCTGCGTAGTTTCTTCTTCCTTGTTCGTCATTCTGCGCTCTTTCTTCTTTCTTGTTCGTTATTCTGCGTTGTGTCTTCTTTCTTGTTTGTTCTGCGTTGTTTCTTCTTTCTTGCGGTTCTCGATTAATTACACAGATAGATACGAACTTTGTATTAGAGGTATACGATAGACATAAGCAAACTTTTATAATCTTTTTAACTGACACAAATGTTGCAGAAGTGACTATAATGATGGAATTAAATGAAATTAATTATAAGATAATCCCAATAAATTTAAAAACAAGAACAAATGGTGGTTTATTAAATATATTGGGAAACGCAATTAAATTTGTAACAGGTAATTTAGACCATGAAGATGCTAATTATTATGATAACATAATCGCAGAATTAGGTAAATCACAAGAATTTGTTTTGAATAATCAACAATATGTTATTAAATATTTAAATGAAACAAATTCAAGAATAAATATTAACTTTCTACGAGTAAGTGAAGCAATAAATTAATTAAATGAAAAATTCTATTTAAATTCCACAATAAACGCTATACAAATACAAAGATTGTATCTGCAAGAATTCAGGAATAAATTAAGTGATATAATTCAGATTATCGAATTAGCTAAACGAAATATTTTGCACTCAATATTGCTACCTCCAGAAAAATTAATTGATGAAATGAAACAGGTACATTTTGACAACCAACACTTATTCCTCTTCAAAATACTAATGGAAAATGTATATTTGATATGTATATTATATAATATATTTTTTATGTATTTATAGTGCAAATACGATAATCATGAGTAATAATGTGTATGCGCACGTAGAACCCGAATCTCGTTTCATTGCTGCTAATTTAAGAGAAAACGAGTTCGTACGTTTTAACCAAACCAATCATTATAATAAGGATAAGTGTGAGCTAAATATTGTAACTCACGGAGATGTACGGCAGTGTGCTTTTCATGAAGTAAAAATAAAATCTTACAAAATAATTGAATATCCCGACGTAACTATTGTAATTTTAAAAGATTCTATGAGAATAAAAGAAATTTGCAGTATATTAACAAGAATTAAAAACAAATGTGGAAATATGATATAAATGGAACTATAATACAAAATTACTTTAAAATAAATAATGCACCAAGAAATTTTGTAACACAAATTAAGCTAACGAATATAACAATTGAAAAACAACCGAAGCTAGAAGAAGAAGAAGTGTTAAAAAATATAACAACAATTGTAAATGATAAAATACCTTACATAGAAATAAACATCAACAGAAGTAATGTAATGTTTTACGTAATAAAACTGAGAACTCAACTAGGTGATACAAAAACAAAGTTGTTAGGTAATGTAGACTTGTAAAAAGTAAAATATCAACCAAGAAATCAGAAATGGTTCCTACCAGGCGAGAATGTCAGTATTATTTTTTACTTTGTTACAATATACAGAGCGCGCTTATTATATGGAATAAATTCATTACAAATTCTCACGCACACATAAGTCTCCTTAATACAATTTGTTTTTGATCTTCATCGCAAGAAATGGAAGAACTACGACATCAACCTTTTCTATATCAATAGCAATGGCTTGGAAAAATACTCTAAATCGTATTGCCGGCATACCGAAGGCATTTTCTCTCTGACTTGACTAAATTGTTCATTAATGGAAAGATGGCTCATCTCCGATAAACACGTATGTGTTTTCGATTGGGTATATTCAACGTCTCTGACCGTAAAAGCTTGTAAATTTCTGTTGAAGTCCATATTCCTCTATGTGATACACGTACCCGTATTAACATAAATAAATTAGAAATTTGCATTAACTATTGCAAATAATACAACGCTGAATGTGGCTTTGTAGTTGAAATAATAGGACCCAGTATTAGCTGGTGTCTTGAAAATGTGTTTACCACCAATGGCTCTCAAGAAGTTTTCAAGTTGCCCAACTGTCTGCAATTTTTCTCCATTGCAGTACTGTTGAAAGCACCTGAAATGTCAAATATAAAGTTATTTTTCTTTTAAAACACCTTAATTTCATTTGAATAAATTACATAAGGCCATTGAAGAGTTAACATTTCTTTTTACGGGGAAAATATATTTGTTTAAAGGAAAAACGTGTTTTAATTAACTTACTTTTAAACACTCTTCCTTTAAGTTCGGAAATTATTAAGTTTTCTTTATTATTTAAAATAACCTAAGCATTACTTTAGTAGGGGATGCTTTTGTACAAAATTTTGTTTCAAATTTAACGGAATAAAAATGTGGATAAATCTTTCAAACATTGAATATATAAGGAAATTTCTTAAGTATAGAAGGAGATTTAAGAAATCTATAAATTAGTGTTTCATTGGTGTTTAAATTGCCAATTTCATAGATTTCTTTAACGTTCTTGTCTATTTTAAATTTGAGGCTATAAATCAATATATTGCTAAAAGAGTTAGGATTGGTATTACAGAGTATTACACCTGCAGTTTGGCCTATGCCGATGGCTCACTAGGAATTTATAAAGTGGGATGTACAACATTTAAGTTTATTATGTTATTGTTTGGTTATATGAAATTGTTTTATTAAACGTTCACCACAAAATGTCACCACGTTTCGTTAAAACAATTAGAGGTGTATACCATTTACAAAATGATTGTTTCTAAAGGTCTTGACTAATTATTACATATCTTAAACAGTATTGTTTTTATCAATACTTTCTCGAAGATTTATGGATCAGCATTGATTTAGTGTTAGTCGTTGCACATTGTGCACTTCGTGTTTAATATGTTGAAAATCACTAAATTTGTACACCTTGTGTAGTCAGCAAAAAGAATGCTCTTGATGAAAACGTTCGCCCAAAATCCTACAAAAAAACAAGAACTGTCGTAAAGCTTATAAGTTAGAGTATAAACACAATGCAAGTAATGCACGATCATCTGACATATTATAAGAATTTGCTTATAATATGACCATCACCAACGCCACACGCCTACGCAGTGACAAAACAAACACAGCGAGATAAAGTTAACGGTCTATCGCACTGGCAACACGATCTTTTCGAAGCAGGAGCAGCGGACGTGGCTAAAAATCAGATGTGCCAGAGGACGTACAGCACGCCAATGTTATCAAGGTCTTCAGGAGGCATTTGACACTGGACCAAAGCCTTCAACGACGGACGCCAAAGTGCGATAGACATGTCGCGGTCGGGTCGTCCATCCGTAAGTGAAGAAAAAGTGCAAACTGCGTCTGCGTTACTTGAGATGGATTGGAACCAAACGATTCGTGGGTTAGCCGTACAGACAGGATTTGGTGCATACGACTGTCCTCCATATTCTCAGACAACGCTTGGAGAGGCGAAAAATTGCGTCACGGTGTGCTCCGCACGAGCTGACGGAAATGCAGAAATGGCGATACGATGCAGTGCGCGCCTATCTCGAGCGCTAAGACTCCTCTCCATTCAACGGATCAACAGAACACCTGCTGACAACGGCATCTTGCGGCTTCCAGAACGCTGGAAACGGGTTGTACACCACGTTGGTGGCCACATTGAACGATTATAAAACTTTCACCCCTGTAGCTCGTCTGTATGGTTTATACATACATAGTTGCCACTATTAAAGTTCCAGCCCTGAACTGACTTACCATGCCTTTGTTGTATCATGCTTTGGGTCATTTTCATTATATATTTGTCCCCAAAGATTGTGAGTTTTGTATATACAACAAATTCCCTTTCCTAACAACAAGCCAGCCAGATGTATAAATCCACGAAGCAAAGATGTATCTACTAAGTGTCAGGCCTTTAAAGGTTAGCAAAATCATTTAAATTTCAGGTTATCAACATTTTCGCAACTATCACATTTCAATTATAAAAAGCCTGAAAAAAACTATTTTTGCAAATAAAAAAATACCTAATTGCAATACAGCAAGATGTGAATGAAATTTGGATATTTGGACAACAGGTATTTTAATAGCATTTATGCAAATAATCCTTCATTAATCCTTAATTAAAGATGAGGATAATGAAATATACCCATATCAACAATGAAACTTTCCTTACATTCTTAACTTTCATACAAGTTATTTGGATATTTCCTTAAATACGCAAACAATGCACCAAACTTCAAAGGTCAAAGTCAAACTCCAAAGGTCATAATTCGTCCCCCTTCTTGTGACAATCCCCCAGGTAGAGCAGGGCACATGCAAGTCACGGCAGTCGCGACAAATCGATAAGAATAATAATTAAATATGTCAAAATAGCGTCGCCATGGTAGTAGGAACCACAATTTTAGTTGGCTAAAGTCTTGGGTAATCGCAAGTGTCGTTTTTGAGCCGCTTGTCAACCGAAGAATTTCGAAAATGGTGTCGAAAATTGATGTGATCTGTGACCAGTCGCAGAAAAATCTGGACGCGGTGCCTCACGATGTGATGGATATGAACAATTTGCAAATGCTGTACTTGGAAGGTAATTCCATAGAGCACCTGCCTGCGAGTCTCTTTCAGAAATTACCGAAGCTTTCATGGTTGGACTTGAGAAATAACAAGTTGAAGCAAATACCAATTGGTGTCGCTCATCATCAATACTTGGATACCTTGTTATTGGAAAATAATCGTTTGGAAAGGTTGCCAAACGAATTAGGTAGTATAATTACTTGTACAACTTGTTGGTATTCGTAAATTCGAAAATAAACATTTAAATTTGCCATTTCTTTCCACAAAATTAATTTCATATAAAAATTTGCTCATTTTCGTACCTTTGTTTAAAAAATATGTTACATTAAAGGTCTATTTTCAGCATTATCAACAGATACATATTACAGATATTATAAAGACTCTGTCTTCCATTTTTTATCATACTCAATTGATGTCACTATAATAATTCTGCTAAAACAAACAAGTTAAATGAGCCCCTGCGTTTTAATTGAAGCAGCAAATGAACACAGCTGCTATTTTATTAGTAATTACTGCTAATTTAGTTCAATTATTGCTCATTTGTTTCCTCAACGTGTTAAATGTTTGTTTACCGCAAAAACTTTAATAAAACGGCATACGGCCAGTGTAAATAAGCACAATGGACGTTTCAAACATGTGAGTGACAAAAATTTGCATTCGGCTGCTGGGTTTTAGAATTGGTCAATGATTGGTTGAATTGATTGAATAGATTTCAGATATCTTTGCATACTGTGCAGGTGCGTACTATAGTTTGCCTACCAAGTAAAGCATTTCAATTGAAGCTTTTTGCTTACAACTTCCTTCAATCTGATAGTTCTGTCTAACAGATGCCTCATAAGGCATCAAACTTAAATTAGTTCTTTCGATTTCGCAAAATAATACTAGAAAGTTATTTCTAGAGAGTATAAAACGCTAATAAACCATTTTTGCGAATGTTATACAACGTCCATTCACTTATAGATCTTCAGAAACTCCAAAAATCCTCGTCCTTATTCAGCAATCCGGCTGCGTTCCAAAAACCAAAGCTTAACTTTGTGTGCTTGTTCTTACTATGTTTTTGATTCAATCAACATGTTATATAGATATTATTTAATGGATGTATGAGTTGTTTGTTTTGCTAGAAGAAAACAAATGGAAATTCGGGAAAATTCAACTAACATAATATTTTGTGATTATTTATTAAAACAGGTCTTTGCCCAAATCTGCTTGTGCTCCAAACAAACAACAATCCTTTGACGTATCCCGGCCAAGAAATCCTTCAGAAAGGTGCGATAGCCACATGCGAGTTTTTGAAAACTCAATATGACAGGGAAAATCAACCAACGCAATCTCAATCGATACAAAATTCGCACTCAGATCTTTCCGTACAAACGGATACTATCTCCTTACCAAGTGAACCGGTTCGTTTACCGAATAAGAAAAAAATATCTGTACAAGATTTGCTCAGAAGAGCTTCCGCAGCAGCCAAACTATTGCAAAAAGATACACAGGTGATGACGATCAAGGCCTTGTCTCCTAAAAACAGTACTACTACACCAACTAGCCATAAAATAGAAGAAATTCTTCAGCCAAAGGGGCCAGCAAATTCAAAGAAAGTAACGATGGTTTGCCCAAAATTATCTGTAAATCCTCATTATAATAGTAATAAATATTTAAATGCAAAAAAGTCAAGGCCAAATAAAGAGAGGGTTATTGATCAAGATGTGAAGGATCTGTGGTTAACTAAGCTGAAAGAACTCTTGGACCAACAAGAAATGTTGCTTCAGCAAGAGCGGTAAGTATTTATCCCACTTTTTTGTTTGTTCCTTTTTAAAACACTTTTTTTGAATTTCAGAAACTTGAAAGCTTTAAATGCCTGGAGACTACAGAAAAAAATGGAGCCATTACGAAAAGTTCAACAACTAAAAGTGGAAGCTCCCTACGACACTGATCCGGAATACGAAATTATGCTTCAGCGTGAAGACCTATACAGACAAGTTGATAACATGGTGCGAAGAAAGAAACGATTTACAAAAACCGTAGACATGAGGAAAATGATAAGCGAAATAGTCATTCAATTGAAAACTCTGGAAGCCCAGAAAAATACTAAAGCCACTGAATTAGAAAGAAGTAGTCAAGAAATAAAAAAGGTATTTAGTTATTAAATTCCCCCCTTCAACTAGACAACAATGCACTTTCTTTTCACGTAACTTGTTTTTGTTTTCAAATCATAGTTAGAAGATTATGTCACGGATGCTACTGAAGCAGACCTTATAGCAATGAGAGCTGTTGAGCTCGCAAGGGCAGAAAGTGAAATCAAAAGGGCAAGTGATGTTTATAAATTTATATTATGTTATATTGTAAGTTTATAGTATCTTATTTATGATAAAGAGTAATCGTTTATTAAATAATCAATATTCGGGGAGAAAAGTTCCGCTTCTACAAAATTTCCATGCATTTGAAAGAAATCTTACTTAATTTGTTTTTGTTATTAAATGTTATGATATGTTGGTAAAAAATGAATAACCACAGACGGGTAAGTGTAAACACATGACTATTATATCTACACGAGAAACTGAACAACTAGCAATGGAAATTTTAGAGTACATTGTTCTAAAGTGCTTATTCAGCATTAGATAGTTCACTAATAACAAAAAGCGTAGTTGAGAAAACGATGATTACACAATGTTCGTTTCATTCATACGAATAGACTAATAGCTATTACATTGCAGTAAACAATTAAACAATGATGAATGCTTCTATTGATGAAAATGCCGCGTGTGTCAGGTAATTTATAATTAGGTGCTTTCAGCCTGTGTGTAAGGCTTATCTAATCTTAACTAACTACAAATTGCCCTCGTAGTCCAATGAAGGGAAACCAAGCTATTACTTAAGGTAAAATGGCCATAACTGACACAGTGCTTCATTTTGGGTTTATTTCAATGCGTGTAGTATGTACCGGGTGACTGTAAATGATTGAGGCAATTATAGTGGGTTGGCATCCCTGATGATTTGGTAATAATCCCACTATGTCAAGATTACTTTTTAGGTTAGGGGTTTCGTAAATAAACGACATTGAATTTTATTTTATTTGACACATTTAAATTGAAAATCTGGGGTGCAAACAGGAAAACAAAAAATCATGCCAACCGAGCAAAAAAATCACAATCATTTATAGTCACGCGGTATATAGAGTATATTTCACATGTTTAGTTCTTGACAACGTTGACAAGTCCTTACGGTGTTCTAAAGTGGCAACTCGATTTCCAAATGATACCTGCATTAATTTTTCACCCTAAATATAAAATCGACCAACCTAAGTTACATAAAGTCAACATTGATAACTAATTTGTAGGCAGCCCAATTTACGACAAATGAATATACAGTGCATTCTCGATAATCCGCAGTAATTAAAACGGACACAATTCGGATTACTGAAAAATGCGGATTACTGAATTTTTTAAAAAAACTTACAACGTTCATAACAAAAGAACATTTATTAACTTATATTGTTATATTTTTATTATACATACGTGTGCAAATAAATACATATGCATTATCAAATAAACTATTGAAAATACTTTGTAATTTTTGTTTGTCTTACAGTTTTTTCACTTAAGATATATGCACTGAGATTACAATGGGACGTAAATTTAATATTCGGTGTATCGCGGTTTTCGGATAATTAAGGATACGGATTAGCGAAAATGCACTGTACATATTGTCAAAGTAACGTTTTTGCAACAACAGGTCGAAAAGCTTTAAATAATTGGAAAAGGATACATTTTAGGCATATGGAAACCTAATACCGTTTAACGAGGATTTTAATTCTATATTCGATAAGATAAAAATATTTGGTAGGTGCTATTTAAAAAAATCACTTTTTGTCATTTAAAGATTTCTTATTTCAAAATTCAATTTTGTAAAGAATGTAGGTATGTAAGAATCTCCCGCCAGGCGTATTTCTGAAAAGTTCGATGTCTCAAATAATTGTTAATGAAGTATGAACATTGTCGCATAAGTCTAATTATGAATGTTCGATTTTTCAAAATGTCTCGAAAACGATTAAGTTTTAAACTTTCGTAAACGTATTACGAAAGTTGTTGAAAATTGAATGCATATTAACAAAAATAAATAAAATTGGGGTCATTCCATTCAAATTAACAAAGCTGTCAACTTCCGGTACAACCGGAACCGCCAGCTAATTGAATATACATATTTTTATCTTTTAGTTCCCTTCTAATTTTATCCGTTCCCTATATATTTCTAATGGACGGTCTGCGGTGAACATAATTTATTTCCAAAAACCAAATTTTAATTTTGTGGAGCAATTAGATTTGTTTTATTTTCCATATTTCTTCTTTGCTCTTCACTTTAATTGCATTTTTTTTCAGTAATGAATGTTCTAGCCATTGCCTTCAATTTATTATACCAATTACTCATTTCCTTTTCTAATTTATTCTTGTTGATTTTATTGTAATGTATATTATTTATGTCACATTGCTTGTCCAATATATCTTTTTATTTTAAAGAAATTCACTAAAGCCGGATTGCATAAAGCAAAATTGAGTCAATGATCAAGTTAACCAGATTGCTTAACAACATTGTCACCTTGATATGAAGGTAAGAATGCTTTATGCAACCTGCGCTTAAGTCTTACTAAGGTCTGGTTGCGTAAAGGGTTGTTAACTTCATTTCAAGTTTACAATGAGCAACCTGATTGGAAAATTCAATTGGAAATTTGAAAACGCAAAATTCTCTAACCAGATTGGTTAAATGTGCAGTTAACTTGATCACGAATTTAACTTTGTTTTATGCAACCGAGCCTCACAGTGTCAGTATGTGATTTTGTTTTACTAGCCGACTTTGACCGTTTTAAACCAATCGCAGAGTAAAAATTGCCATTTGTACTGATTTAAACTCATGCTATTTTTTTATTTATACCGCTTAGACATGTCAAAATGTGGATCTATGGTACGTCTCCTAAAATATAAAACAATATACTGTTGAATTGTTCTAATCCATGTAAATATAATAACTGTACCATTGCTATTGTTCTAGATTAGAAAGTACAAAAATGATAAATTCTTCTAATCTCCATACTTTCTATAAAAAATGAATGGATTTTTAATGCGAACACCCTGTATATTATTACATTTTTGGGTTCCTTATGGAATTTATAGTCTATTTTATTAAACATACATATGTCCTAAGTCGCACCATTTAGAATTATTCCTAACATAGATTGGGGGGTTAGGAGAGAGAATGTCATGTGAGTGATCACACCCACTCATTTAAATTTTGTTGAATTTCCCAAATTTTGGTCATTTTGATGTTTTTCTCGATTTTGTGGAGTTCATCTTTGCCAGTTTTACTGAATTTGTTGACTTTTAAGGACTCTTTCCATTTTGTTACTGGCAATTTTACTTTTTTTACGTTTTTTTTGTATTTTGCTGAATTTGTCACATTTTGTAAATTTCGCTGTTTTTCTCGATTTTATGAATTTTGTTGTTTTTGCCAATTTGCCAAGTTTTGAATTTGTCAGTTTTTAAAGATTTTTTTCCAATTTTGTAGAATTTGTTGATTTTACCTTTTCTTTTTAAGTCAGTTTTGTCAAATTTATTGGTTTTCTTCGATTTTGTTGAC
>JAWQRJ010000399.1:0-21674 GCA_033557515.1 Diorygopyx duplodentatus | reverse complement strand
CTGACGAATCTACATTTTGTTTAAATGGGCACCTAAACCGACACAACTGTAGGTATTGGTCAGACCAAAATCCACATTGGATGGAGCAACTTCACACTCAACGACCACAAAAAGTAAATGTTTGGTGAGGCATTATTGGTGAACACGTTATAGGACCCTATTTCATACAAGCAAATTTGACCTCGGCACGATATTTGTTACTTTTGCAGGAGTTTATTGTTCCAGAGCTTAGACGGTTATTTCCGAACAACAACAATCCTAATTTACCAGCAGAACACATATGATTTCAACAAGATGAGGCACCTCCCCATTTTGGACGTGTGGTACGGGAATATCTTGACGAAACATTTCCTAATAGGTGGATACGGATGGACGGGGTTTATTTATTTTTAGGGTAACGATAATTAAATGAACCTAAATGTTTTATAAATTTAAAAAATATTGTTTAAAATTCGATATCTCGAAAACGGTAAAATTTAGGTATACGGTGTTTTATACAAATTATTAATAAAATTTTGAGAGAAATTGAAATATCGAGTAATATACCGGGTGTTCTACTTAAAAAAGGTAACTGTTTGCTGCCATACTTTTTTGACACATCCTGTACAAAATATTGTTTTTACTTCGATACATTTTAAAAAACCCTAAATATTTTGTATTTAACTTTTTTTCCACCTATCTTACTTTAGAAAATAATCGACCGTTTCCATACATAAAAGCGACCCTGTATAAATAACTTTGCTTATAGTTTTGATGGGAAAGATATTAAATGTATGGATTCGGTGAAAGATTTAGGAGTTATATTTGATACGAAATTGAAATTAAAGTTACATATTCATTACATAGTCAAAAAAGTGTCAATAAATCCTGTTCATTAGAAAAACAATGTCAGTAATTTGTGCTGGTCTCAAGATAGTCCGAGACGTAGTAGGATTTTCTGATGCACTGCTTTGATTCTTTGTAGTTCCGGAAGTTGTCGACGTTTTTGATGACATTTTGTCGATTTGTGTGTTAAATCATAGATATATAAAAACGCCGTTCGATAATTGGAATCATTTCTAATGTTCAAACTCTTTTTATAAACATTATGTTACTGATCTGTGAATTAATTAATTTATCTCCTTATTTTCTTTTCAGATAAACTGCTATAAGGTACTTCCACGGATACAACGGGAACAATAGCGAACACGAACTTCTAGAATATACTGCAATCAATGTCAGTGGATTTACCACACGCGCTCATTTCAAGTAATACTTCTTAGTCATTAAATGATAAGCAAGAGGAAGAAATGAGATTGGAGAGTGACTGAACACGCTTAATGTGATGCTACTTGATACCTGCTTCAATACTTGTGCAATACTTCACACCAAAACGATATTACTAAGTTAATCCCTAATGATAGTATAATGCTTGATGACGAACATTCCTCCAGGGGGATACCATCGCTCATGACAAAATATGTTCCTGTACCGAAACAACTATATGCCAATGTCTAACGAAACATCGTCAGACGGTTACGCTTCTCCACGTGTCTCGAGTCCGGAAAGTTCATATACGTACACGCTATCGAGTCCAAGAAACTCGGAGAACAGTATGTCCTCCCAACCCTACATACCCAACTGCTACAAGCAGGGAGATCCTTGGAACCGTCAGCAGTACTACGGCGAAAACAATAACGTGTATCACAAGTACGAGTACAATAAGTACAAGAGAGAGGAGTCCAATTCGAACGCGTACGCGGAAAACTATTACAAAACCAATCTAGACAATAAATACAATGTTAAAAAGGAACCTAAGAAAAACGTTCCTCCACAAGCCGGGCTCGAGATTATGCGAAAAAGAAGACTGGCCGCTAACGCGAGAGAACGAAGAAGAATGAATAGTCTGAACGATGCCTTCGATAGGTTACGAGACGTGGTGCCCTCTTTGGGCAACGATAGGAAACTGTCCAAATTTGAAACGCTTCAAATGGCACAAACGTACATCGCAGCCCTTCACGAACTCCTCCAGAGGGACTAGGCCGTTGTTGAGTATTATTTATTTACATTTAATGTTGTTTTAGTTGTTTTAATAGGTTATCATTTTGCTATTTTCAAAGTGTTGTGATTTTAATGTATTAATATGAACAGTGGTTTTTAAAATATTAAGGTTTATGAAATTGTTTAAGTGTACTTCAAAGTCATGGCATATCAAGCAAATGTACAGATTCTTCACTTCCAAAGTATGGATGACGGAAATGATTTCATTGTGTATAATATTGATGCTCAAACATTCTTCAAATAATTTTTAAAAAATACGGAATACAAAGGTCAGTTTTGAAAATATTAAAATTAGAAATGAAAAGTTAATATTCATTCTTACCCCGTTTTTATATTTGCAATTATATTTTTTCTTTCTCAAACCTTCTATAGTTCGCTAATTGCTGTAATCAATCTATCACACATTGAGTTTTTTCTCTTCATAATGTAGATCGATACGAAAGGTATGCTGTGATTTTCGAAGTAATTAATTAATAATGTTGGCAACTTCATAAGTACCGTTCGGTCGATATCGACTTATAACACCAATTAATTTTAAATTGGCGTCTTTAGAAAAGAACTAAATACCGATAGATTAATTACAGGGAATTCCAGCCATTGATTTATATTAGAGGAGCTCATTTTTGTTTAGAAACATAAAACCTTAAAATTGAATCTAGCAGCTGAAGTTCTTTTAACATTGCACAAATGCCCATTACGATGCTTAACTGTTTCAATGTAGCGAAATTATGAAGGTAAAGGGTTTATTAAGTCAAAGGTGCATCATAAGGACGTGGATGTGGATATGTGATATTGAGCTTATACAGGATGTGTCTATGGGATATGCCCAAACTTGTCTGCGAAATTCTGCAATACAGAATTCACAGCGTCTTCGAATTCCTGGCGTATTTCTAATGATATCAACACTCTGCTGAATACGTTCCCGTAGAATTTGTACTGCAGGAATGGAAGTCCTATAAACTAGTGCTTTAAGATGATCCCACAGTAAAAGTCAAGCGGATTGAGATCGGGGGATCCATCCAACTGGCTGTCTTCTTCCAAAACATCTGTCATGATATCTATTGTTGAGATATTCTCAGCTACCAAACTGAAGTGAGGTGCTGCTCCATCATTGCAACTTCTTCCATAAGAGCAGATAGTTCACCTTCTAAAAAAATCCTGTAAATTAATTACTGGAATATTTATTACAGGAGAATTGTTGTTGAAGTTGGTCTTGACAAATCGCTCGTGGATTGCCTTTTGCCCACTCCCTGGTGGTTGTTATGAAAATTCATCCATCGCTGGTTCTATAATTAACATCATTGAATGATTATTACACTTTATTGATCTTCGTTGTGCAAAATCTCTATTACAGAATTTTCCCCAATTTTTCGAGAAAATTGACCTCCAATAGCTCCTAACGTCTACAAATCTTAAAATCCCTTCGAAACTGAGTAATATAGAAAGAACATTCCCGTTTCTAATGTTCCTTTTTTTACAAATTCATGAAAAAATGTTCATAATATCAAATTTATTTTAGCAATCGTCATCTATCTGTACTTTGTAAAGTGAAGTATGCTGTTCATTATACTTGATATAATAGTGTGTATCTACAATACCTGACATTTGCATTTAAAATTTTAAAAACCACTGAACTGGAACTGTGTGCAATATGTCCTATATTATTATTATTCAAGCTCGACGATGAGAAAATCTGGCACTATCGTTAAAAAAGCCAAATTTTTCTGTAATCCTTTTAACTAGTCCTACGTTTATACTTTGCGCGAACGCCTGTAAATTGCAATTACGTATTCGAGCCGATAAAAGTAATCTTTAACAAGATCCTCGTGCCTAACGATCACCGGCGTAATTAATAGGTGGGATAAATAATAGCTCAATCACGGTTAAGTGCAAGAAAACGGTACATGGTTGGAGTGGTTCTAGTCGGGAGAGCGGTCTACTGCCATCGGTCGACAGCATGAAAAAATCGCTGATTTTTATTACACCGGACGGCAGTAAACTCGTATTAGATTTAATAACCCCTAATCGACGTGTAATCCCAACTAGGAAATTTAATTTCGTTGTGTTTACAATCACCGCAATCCTGGAAACAAATTATCGCGATCGCGGCTACTTTCGAAATGTGCTACTGGTTTTATAACCGTCGTCTCTCTTCAAGGTGCTTTTTTCAATTTACTGAAACTAGGAAAATGGCCACATCAATTAATCTCATGTGATACATGGGGTTTACAACTTCCTGCCGGTGACATTCAATAATAAATAGTAATTGACGATTGAAGCAAAAAATAATTTGAAGCTATTTGAAGGTTTCTGATAGTTGAAGCCTTCATCTGGTATAATAAAGAATATATTACATGTAATGAATAATATATTACCACGAAAAATATTCATTATCTAACTTATGTCCTCCAGAGCTACTTTGAGACGTTGTATTAAAAGCAAAAATTTCTAAAAGCATTTGAAGAAATTTGAAATCTTTCACGTACATCCTATCTTTAGTTGGCCTAATAGTGCCCCTCGTAGCCCATAATTATGCCCATAATTTTCCTTCCACCTTTTGACAAACATAATTTCTGGAACGAAATGGTTTTAGCTGCCCAGGAGGAACGCAAACATTCCGACTTAAGATCAACGTGCATTTATAAGTTTCCCAAGTAACCGAACACGAATTCAAAGCGACAGTTACAAAATTCCAAATAGCTGATCGCATATTATAATAAAAAGATACCTCAGAATCCAATCTTAGCAAAATTCAGAATGCCGGAACTTCGTTGAACACGAACCTTATGTTGAAATTGCGAAATTGACTTCAAAAGACTAGTTACGATTACGGTTATACATAATTTATAACTATAATTTATAACCATAATTCATATTTGTAATCTCGTTGAGAAAACAGAATTATAAAGATGAGAAAATGATAGTGAAGTGGGAGTGAAGTGGAGGAAGTGGAAGTAAAACTGTCGAAGGATCCCATGCGTCAAAGTCCCTAGATAGTGGAAAGTACTTCAATTAGTCGCCATTTTGTGTCCACGCCAAATTCAGAAGAATGCTGATTATCAAATTCCTTATCTTTCTGCATAGAAAATCCCTATTCAATAAAAGGCCACCTCACTTATAAAAAAACTAGGTACGCGATCCTGGGAGAAATTTTAACAGGAAGGTTCAACAGCTTCCCCGTATTTCTCATTGATTTTCAGAATAATCCAAGTTCACCCAAATATCTGTAACTTAGTTTTATGTAAGTCTGAGACTAAAGACATAATTTTGATAACAAATTAATTCGACGTTCACAGTTCATCAGTTTAAAGTTAAATTTACATAAAACTTACATTAGTTACATATCTACATACATAGTAACATGGCTACATACATAATATGTACAGCGAACAATTTGAACTTGTGGTAGATTTTCATGAACAACTAGTTAATGGGTTTACTTTTGATAACTTTGGGATCTCGTTTATCTGCTATTATCATTATAGTATTGGCAGGGAATACCATTGCATTAAGGTAACACGCAGGAATTGTTTTCTATGGTATTCAAAAAGTACAAATTCTATTTTCAACTGGTTGAATTGATAAAAGTTAAATTTGAAAATAACACTCTTTCTGAAATAGTGTTTATTACAGTAGTATAATAAAATCGTAATTATATCGTAACTAATCTATAATATACAGAGCGCCCAATCATTATTATACGACTTATTTCACTTTCCAATTTTAATTTATAAAACCATACAAAAGTAAGGAAGATGTAACAACGTAATAAACTTTACTTCTTGATGATGAGGGTAACAGCTTTAAAAACAGTAAAAATTTAAAATAGAATTAAAAAACTATCAATAAGTGCTTTTTCTTCATCAATTTGTTATGAACATAAATCCCCTAGAGGGGACGATTTACAAAACGTGCAAGCTTCACTTGTCAGCCATTTTTCTAATTTTTCCTACTTTACTTCAAATCATAAAAGGGGCCTTAAAAATATTCAAAGAAATGTAAAAGGTTTAGTTTTAGTTGTTTTAGGTAGTGTACAATTCGAGCATGGACTAAACCACTAGATTTTTGAGTAAAAAATTATTTTAATACCTGGAAGTTATTTTGTGGGTTTACACGTGTATCTTTTCACATTTACTACCTACATTTCGTGGGATTAGAAAACGGATATTTTTCTTCTTTGCTATATGGTTAGCAGTTACAAAGCACACACTTCTTATTTCAAAGGATCAGAAATATTATGAACACAACAAAATCGGCAAATATTTTGCAGTATGCACCGGCGAAAACTAACATATGAGGGAGAAATGATAAAATGATCAACAATTTCCGTAGCAATAAATTTTTAGCAATAATTTAGTAGAAATCTCTTAAAAAGTTAAAACTACAATGCCACCACATTCAGTTCCATTCTGCGTACCAGAGATCGCCGTAGTATTTTTAGAGAATGGGAATGTGTGGGAAGGTAAATTGCATAAGGGGCATTTTATGACTAATAAATGACAATATTTAGCGAGGAAATTCGGGTGTAGTCATATAATGTTGAGAACCACTGTAAACAAACAAAATTAACGACTGTTCAACTTGTACTCTCGTACCTCCTTGGATACCTTTTGAATTTTCTTCTATTTTGAAGATAATACTCGTCATGGTTACCATAAAATAACGGTGGAGAAGATTCGGATCTTCTTTGAGTAATGAAATGGACGTTTGGTGGCCTAACTTCTTCTGTCTTATGATGCTTCGCTTCTTCTCTTGAATTATTGTAGTTCTCGCGTTTAGATCTTTGTTTGTCATCGTATTTCAGGTCAGCATCTATTTTGAAACGGAGAAAACCGTTGATAGTAACATTTTTGGCTGTGTCATCGCCGGTTTCATTAAATCCAACATCCAAAATACCTACTTCTAAGGTATTCCCCAAATCTCGATTTTCGTAATATCGCGCTTATTTCTCTGGACTTCATCGGGTATATTAGGGAAATACTCTTCTGTATCAAAAGTTTCAACATTCCTGTAATCTTCTGCTACAGATCTGGTTTTTCTTATAAAATGCTCACATCCTTTTTGGTTTTCTAAACACTCAAGGTCATCGTCTAAAGTTTTTCTTGAATTCGTCGACGCATTCTTGAAAACCATTCTCAAATGAAAGAATTAGACACAAAATTATGGTTTGAAAATCCATAGTTGAAACGAGGTCACAACCACACGATACCAACGACCACTAAACCGGAAATGAAGTAAAAATGATAAAGAAATTATTCTCCCTTCTTTTTTTGTATAAATTGTTCAATCTTCAGTTCACAATATTTCATTGAAATGGGCCAGAATCGCAACTGGAATGTAAAAGGAAATTGTCATTGTGCTTTATACTGAATCAAACTGGTTTAATAAGCGCATCATGTCATTAAAATACTTGCGCAAACCTTGCAAGGTTAATTTAAACATATGTGGGAATAAACTTTATAAGAACATATCGTCACATATTTAGATTATTTAAAAATAATACAACGTATTTGAATTTTTCTATTGTTCGTACAAAATAAAAGAAGATAATCTTATACAAAAAATAGGCTTTTTTAATGATTCAATGTCCCTATTGTACAAGCGACACCTGTTAGAGACTAAAACATTTCACGCTAGATTTAGAACTCCACGTTGTCTGTTATAGAATCCTCTATTACCTTCCAAATAATTTTATATCACCATCACCATTTCAAAGCTATTTATTATTTATTCTTTAATATTATTGTAGGCATCTGCCAATGCTATTCGGTTAGGATTTTATGAAATCGCAAGTTTCACCATACATATGTTTAAGGAATTAATCCCCATCCCGTTCGTAGAAAGAATTTGATGGAAATAACCAACAATCGAAGTTTATCCCTGGTCTTCCAAAAATTAATTGACGTTTTTGCACAAACGTAATAAATTTCTATTTTGACATTAAACCATTTTTTGCAGGAAAAAATAAAATGTCCATTTGCACAAAAGCGTTACTATCAAGAAAGAATCGGTAATTTTCAAACAAAGGCCATATTAATGGCCATAATTAAATTAAATGCCATTTTTTAAATGGAAATAATTTTTAACGTGTAAAAGAAGAAACATCGCTAAGTTTACACATATTTGTAAATATTTTTTTTAAATTTCGTTTATGCTTTGTTACCCACATTTGTTGCACAACTGTTACACATTTTGGAACGCAAAATATTCTCAATATACCATATGAGCAACACCGGGATTTACAAATTAATAAAACCGACTTGGACCGTAAAGGATTTATACAGACTGTTATAATGAGAAGCAAAAGATCAGAACTGGATCAATAAATTTTTATGTCTGATACACATTACACTTTCGGGGTCGTAAATCCGCTTGAAAGTAATATAAGTAACTAGAAGACAAACGACCAAGCTATTCACAAAAGCTAATACATTTTATTTTGGTGCATAATGTTCTCAAATTTCAATGCTTTCTCATTCAATGCCTCAACTTTGATTTAGAAGGTGAGAATTTGCAGTCTCCTATCAATGAGGTGGTCCAAAATACCACTAATTCCTTATTGCTAGTTTATATCTGTGTCATTGTCATCCATACCTCATGATGAGAAGTTGAGTTTAATGCTTTATTAATACATATCCTAAGTTTTTGGAGGAAGAAAAGTATTTGCTTTGAGAATATTTTGAACAACTTCTTCTTAAAAGAGGCTCAGTTAACAAAAATACTCTTCTTAGGTGTAACTGATTTTATAAGGAAGTAAAAGTATTAGCAGATGATACGTAAGAGTGTGTACAAAATTAAAAAATAAGTGGCCAGGCAACTTTCTAACTTTTAATACGTAAAACAACAAATTGCTCATAGATTATTAATTGCTTTAAGATTCAATGAAAACGTTAAATGAGGACAGAAATTTCTCGCTTGGAGAGAAGTTGTCATTTCTCGCCTCGCCGTCTCGCGTGCGAGTAGAGAAGGTACCACTTCTCGCACAATTCACTAACTGCGAGACGCGAGTTGGCATTTTCCGCCTTGCGAGGCAAGAAATCCATTACTACTTTCTGTAACTCATTAAAGTATTGAATTGCAGTATAGTTGCAGCATACCTACAGACTTTACCATATGTATAAATAACTCCGCTGGCATTTTTAGTACAGTTGATTTTCCTCCAGTAAGGCACGGTAGAAGTCTGCAAGTGTGTTATATTCAAATGGGAAATATTTCGACTTTATATATTTTTTTCAGCCGACATTCCAAGTTCCAACCGACATTCCAGAATGTAGAATATTTTGAAACTCAATTGCACGTAATTTTTCCATCAGAAAATGATGTATTTGAGGCTGTGCAGAATTTAGTAAGTCCCGAAGGTTTTAAACAGTCGAAGAAAATCCGACAGGAAGTTCAGGTTAATAGGTATTATTGAGTTATATTAGCTGATTATCTAATTACTTTTATGTTTGTACAATATGTATTCTCTATCTCTACTGATTGATAAAGCAAATCTCGTAGTAATCTACCTATAAATACGTAGTACTAATGGTAAAGCGAGCTCGCTCGGGGGTAAAAAAACTAAAATACATTGTTTTCTACCTCTGACCCTGCTCGACCGTTGTGACAGCGCCACCGTGTGGTCAAAGGTATAACTAACAGACCGAGCTAGCTCCGTTCTACCAGCACAGAGCTACATAAGTTAACCACACGATGGCTCACTATGTCAGCAACATAGCTATAATTAGCAAGAACCCATTTTATATCTTTAAATTGATTTAACTAATCCTAATTAGACCCATTTCAATGGACTCCCTGTACGTTAATCTCTAAATCCTACAAATATCACATTCCGTGGCTTTTAAGAAAACAGCCTATTTATAAATATATTTTCATGATGTAATGGCTATTTAAAACACAGAAGGTGTCCTACTTCATTCTTTTACACCATTATATCCCAAAAACTACGTATGTGACTCCTCTAAAATTATTGCAGTTACTGACACATTTTCACCGCCTGCTCTTTTGAGGGTAAAAATTAGGATGAATTTTTTAAAACGCATTAGCGATATCTAGTTTCTTCTTTTTTTTTTTATTTTTTTGGGTACCAATTAAGAGCATGTGGCTAGATTTCTACTAGTATATTTTAACTATAAGTTTAAAACCCTTAATACAGAGGCATCAAGATTTGTAGGTGTAAATGCGCGAAGTGCAACACATTGGATATAAATGAGTACAAAGCAAAACATTTTGGAGTAATCTGATTCAATTCAGTTTCATTCAAAACTAACAACTAGTGGCATAAAAGAAATATAGTACATATTTATTGGATGTTATCTTTTATTGTCCCGAAATTAGTCGGGATATTTTATTGATCTATTCTATGACCACAAATGGACAGAAAAGTTTTGATGAAGACGGGGTCAAAATGTTTCCTAATGCTGCTACATCCTTCCAATTCCTGCCAATTATTCGTTAAGAGAAATTAATATTTGTTCGTATTGAGAGTTTTGTTGGTGAGTCTTATTCAGATATTTAAACTTTTTTAGATTTTCCATTTCATCATGAAAATAAAGTGACAATGAGAGATCCAGAATTATTTAAAACAGATTTTGTATGTTTGAAATCTTGTACTTAAATGGTCTCCCAGTTTCCCTTTCTAGTTAATGAAGAAAGATCGTTATCATAGATCTTTTTAAAAATATTACCAACTTTGATTAAAATTTTATCAATGACCATTAAAGAGTAAATTTACTGTGATAATTTACAATCAAATAAATCCAGTGAGATTTGTTATGATTGGATGAACCTGTAGTACGTAGTTGCAAAGAAGCCTATGAATACTGCGTGCTTTCTTGTAGGAAATAATAAAATGAACATATATCCTGAAATTTACGGTGTAGTAAAAATAATGAACACTAAGTGGCGTGTACACTGTCGATTAGATTTGTATATTAATGGATACATCCGCATTCGTTAATAAGTTTATTGCGGTGTTGGATAACACGGCTATTTTCTGTTTTCCTTGATCGGATATGGTTTATAGAGCGATAACCATATAAAAGTCGTTCAATTAAAGTAACATCTTGTTAATGCCTTAATCAATTTCGCTTACTCGTAAAAGTAAATCGTTATTAAAGTTTAATATTGCTATATACGTTACAATAAAGATTATCCGCAATTAAGGAACTGCACTAAATTTACTAAATTTCGCAAAAAAGCAAATGTAATTACAGTGTAATGAAAACGAAGGCATTAGAATTCCGTTACCCTTTTAATTATAGTTCCTAACACATTATGCCTTTTTTAAATGTATTTTCTTCTTATAGAATATGTGGTTTTTTAACATTGCCGACTGTAAATATTTATATCTACAGTCGGCAATGTATATCATTTATTAAAATAAATATTGGTGATTAAGAATTCCTAATTGTAGTTATCAGGTTTACAACTCTTATTGTATTTATTTCTTACCCTTGGCTAGAAATTATAGAAAAAGTATTGCATCAATGAATTTTAGGAATTGCATTTTCCCCTAAATTAGATCTCTTGCAGTAATATAACATAGTAAACCAGAACATACGTAGATATATACAGAGTCAACCTTAAGGCGAGATCAGTAAATACTATTTTCCTACCTTAATGAGTAAACACAACCACTTAATGTTTCAAAATGGCCTAGTGATACAAAATATTTAGCTATAATACGAAATGAAAATAAACCAAGATCTAAACAACAACAAAATCATATAAAATATGCACTTGAGAATGGCGTTAGAAGTTTAATTTGATCTGAAACTCTAGTATAAATTTTATAGATGTAAGAGCTGAAGAGTAGTTGTTAGAGAGATGAGCAATGCTTTGGCAGCATATACGGTTAATAAATCTCGCACTGAGATTAATAGCTTCCAGCCTTATAAATATTTTGTTTACACATATAAGAACATAATCTACATATTAGTTCCTATCTATTAGATAACGCTCGAATAGTGTGAATTGTCAGACATCAATATTCGTAACCAATTCACAAAAATCATTGGTGCTGCATACATTACTTATAATGAATAGTTTTCAGAAAAAGCATGCACCAAATGATATAGATGAATTGTGTTTCATGGCACACAATTCATGACCTGTGAAGATGAATCGTGAAAAAGCGCATCAACTTTTTAAATTAGTTTATAACATCTTGTTTCTTATTACATCTAAGTCAATACTATAGAAAGTGAGCTCTTGACCTCAAAAGTTATAATCATGTCTGTCTGAGATGCAGGTGTTATAGCTACTCTAAGAGGTGAAATAATTAACTGGGCTTTGTTTATATTTTAATGGAGCATCTCTGTATTTATTTGTGAACTCCTGTTGAAATTTAAGGGCCATATTATTAATTACGCAATCGTTCAAATGCGTGTGCGGTGCTTTAGAAAATTTGAAATATATCATAAACTAGAGAAGATATCATGTCGTGGGTTTCACCGTTATGCTATATTCACGATCCTGTCAAGTTTTTATAATAGAATAAATTGACTACACAGTACCTCCAAAGAAAATGTTTGTTTCAAAAGTTAGCGTATAAAATAAAAATAGCATATATTCGTTTTTACGTTTATATAAAATATGCAATACAATACGGTTTATCATGGATAAGTTTGATCTTTTAAAATGTAATGGTGTTATAATTTTTCCATAATAAGAAAATAGGATGCTCTTTCGATTTTATT
This sequence comes from Diorygopyx duplodentatus, assembly GCA_033557515.1. Taxonomy (NCBI): domain Eukaryota; kingdom Metazoa; phylum Arthropoda; class Insecta; order Coleoptera; family Scarabaeidae; genus Diorygopyx; species Diorygopyx duplodentatus. Next base: position 8,934 of record JAWQRJ010000399.1, on the reverse strand, counting down.
CAGGGGTTATTAGGCTTGTTTCCATTTTCTGAATATTCGTGATTTTCCCAACATTTGGTGTAATAACCTAAATTCTTTCTTTTGAGAATTAGTTTCCAGAATATTGATACCAGTACTTGAGTCAACAAATATTAAAATTGTTTTAAAAGAGAAACTCTCCTTATTTACAAATTAACACAAATAATCCAATTATTTCCACTTATTTCAGACCAGAGGGAGCAGTATTCTTTTTTATTTATGGTAGTTGCAAACACGGTTAATTTGCAATGCAACGGCATCAATGTTTTATCTGTTCGTTAAAGCAATGAAAAATCTAAAAACGCCTTGCGCTTTATGATTTATAGTTCATAATATTATTAGTAAGAAATGTTACATTAGGCTTTTCCTGCTTATGGAAGTTGTCTAATGTGTCTGGCAATGGCCAGAAATAATCCCAAATTATACAGTTTAACACTCTATTTCCTTCTCTCATAATAAATGACAAAAAAGCTTCTCACGATTGAGAGCAACAATCTGGGAGACGTTAAAGCTTAGAAATTATAAACCGTAGTGAGTTCCTGACAGCTCTTGTCAACGTTTACGTCGGCCGTTCCATACTTCACCGCGGCATACCCATGTCCATTAGGCTGTCATTATAATAATAGAAGTCCCCAGTTAGTGCCGCACCGTTCACATATTTTCCGTAATTTTTTTTCTTCCCGAGTCCGGCCATTCGGCTCCGTTTGCGTAGACCCATAATGACAATAATATAACCGGTACGATACGACGTCATGGACCTCTATTTAATATAAGCTTTGTAATCATCATTATGAAGTGGGTCCGCTTGAATAGCCGACGAAAGAGCTGGAGCATAATTCCTCTTGAATTAAATCAGTCAATTACATTATGTAAATTATTCGTTTAGGGCGTTGTTATTAACTATTTTAGCTTAATTATTAACTATTCTCAAAGGAGTATTTAGTGCACAATATATCGTCCAGAAAATATGTGCAGTGCAAGCAATTGATCGCGATAGTATTATTTTGAATTAAAAAAGTAATATTCCATTCATCTTTTCTGATTTCCAACTATTTTGACAGAGGCAGTATTATTATTGGTGGCTTCTTCTTCGTATAACAATAAAATACCTAATTTATTAAAGCATTCATTAAACTTATTTCCATAATGTTAAGCAAATAACAATTTCCCGTTTGATTGACTATGTTTCTTGAAAAATGATTAATATTTTGGTCACATTAGTAACTATAAATTTGGTTTGTAATGCTGTAAATTTTAAAATACTATCTCGCAAGCAGTGGTGTATTGAGGAATGCAAAAGCTGCAACAATAAACAATGCATGAATCCCCGTTCAAGGGCAATGCATAAAACGGGGCCCCCGTTTCATGTTTTATACATTGAAAGCACCGACATAATTTCTAATTATTAAAAGAAAACGTAATTTATTGAGTAGTTTTACAGTTTGTGTTAATTTACTTAACCCTGCTACCCATATTTTATACCAGAAAAATGGTACCCTGGGGTACATGCGTATTATTTTTGGCGTATTAAATAAACAAACAACTGCGAACTTTTCACCACATATTTATTTACATTTTGAGCATACTTAATTTTATCAGCCCGAAATCGTCGCTAATTGCTGAAGTACACGGAAACTTATCTTAAAACTTCTTAAAACTTTGCTCGATAAAGTGCTAAACATGGTAAACCCTTTTTGTTCTTCCTGCTGTAGGCAGTAATTCCAGCAATCATAAAATTATTATTATTTAAAAATGGTCAAATTTTGTTTGCACACCTGTTTTGATGGCATAAGCACAAAAAATGTTGAAAGTGATGGTGCAAGATCCCACCATGCCATTATGCTGCAAGATCGTCAGGAGCAATAGCTTCAATTTCATATCGAATTACTAGTAATTTAGTCCGATTATGCGGATTTTTTTTTCGTTTACGTTATCATTAAAACGTCGGAAATAAAAATCAGATGGTGTAAAAGGTCAGGTGATCCGGTTGGCCAAAGTCATCAATTTATAAACCACCATAAAATTCAATCAAAAATGTTAAAGTTACATTTGCTTGTATGGACAGTTGCTCCATCTTATTGGAAATATCGTCTGCCTTTAAAATAGGTTGAAGACTACAAATTTTCTGATAGATGAAAACAAAATTGTCTCTATAGAAAGTAAAATTCAATGCGTCGTCAATACTTAAATATTCATTAAAGCATTGGTAATATCTTGCACAGCACTGAAAATTAAACGATAATAATTGTTGAACAACTGAGATCTTTTGATGCGTATGCACGTTGTTGCGAAGTTCTTTACGGCAAGAACTACAGAACCAAAATTTCGTAACATATTTACTTTACGTGTTCTTTCATTTGAGCATTTTGTTTTCAACAAATACATGTATTATTATTTTTTCAAGGAAAAAAACGTCGCCGAGACGGGATTCAAACTAGTGTCTCCCGCTTGACGGGTGGACGCTCTGGCTATTGAGCTATTCGGGATCCTTCCCCGCCGCTTTAAAATTTGATTCCTTGAACACTTACACCTATTGCCGGTGTACGTAAACACAAACTTGTTTTCACATATGAGAAATGCAAGGTAAATCTTCGTCGAATAGACATCGGATTTTTATTGTGTAAACTGGAACAATAACTAATCAGAAAATAGAAGGCATCAAGGAATCAAATTTCAAAGTGGCGGCGAGGGGTCCAGAATAGCTCAATGGTCAGAACGTCCGCCCGGCAAGCGGGAGACACGGGTTCGAATCCGGTCTCGGCGAGGTTTTTCCTTGAAAAAAATATTACTTTAGTGGTTAATTAATGTTTTACTCCAATATTACATCCCAATATTGGAGTAAAACATTCTTCTATTTTCTGGTTAGTAAATACAGGTATTGCCAATGCACTTTTACTTTGAAATTTAAACTCAATACATACTACCTTGAATACAATAACTTTATAGGAAGGAGATTGAAGTAACTATAAACGACAACACTTTATTATTTTTGTGATAAAATTTAACGCCGCAAGAGATTTATGAAACGCTATAAACTTTTTGTGACACTTACGCGGTTAATACTCATTTTATTACTAGTATTACAAATAAATCGAAAAAGGAAGTAAAACATTCAAAGTCTAACTATAAGTTAAATACAGAGTGCGCCCCTTTTAGGGAAGCAAAAAAATAACATAACCGTATACAGCGTGTTTCATTTTTCATGAATCCATTCGCATATCTCAAAAAAACTCAAAGTATATTATCATTATGAAATAGTCTGGTAGATTTGTGTTTTCAAGTCCCACTTGTAGTACTAAAATTTGTTCTTAATCATAAATTTGTGTTTGAAAGGAGAAAATGAAGCAACTTTTTCAAACATTTACAGGTTTATGTTTATGATTTTCGAAGGAAAATAGTATTCTTAATCAGCACACTTCAAAACCCGATTGAGAATTTCATTAGAAAATTGATGCTTTCTTAAGTTATAAATAGATATAACTTTTTCGACAAACTTTTCGACTAACAAACCATAATATTTAAATTGTCGTCTTGATCGTCTCTTCCAACCATCCTGTATTTGTTTTCTATCAGAAAGTATTAAAATCAGTCAACCTTTTAACAAAGCTTCAATGCATTTACTACAAACTAAAGTTTTAATTGATATATCACAAAACAAGCACAACTTTCAGTGATAGTGTTGAAATGATTGGTGAAATGAAAGGTGACCATTGAAGTGATTTTATGTTTGGTTATATTATGTTTTATTTTGAATATATTAAACATGGAAAGTTGCTGTGTGAAGTTAACTATACACTGTTAACCATAATAATATAAATGATCTGTTATAGTCTGGCCACTCTATACACGAAGCGGCAATGTTCAGTTACAAAACGTATCAGAAACAAAAAACAAATGGATGTGCAAATACAGATAGATAGCCTGGATAGCCTTACAGGGAGTTGAAACAGCAATCTAAGCCCGAACGAAATAGCTGTTAATTACCAGAATGATCATTAACAGCGAGCAAGCAGGCACCTTTGCAAAGAAAAACTGAGAAACGTGGATTTCCGTTTGAAGGACCAATCTTGGCGTTTACTGACCGTAGAGGTTACTAACCCTAGCCATTCAGTGATAGCGTACTATTTACTGCAAAGTTACTTAAAAAGATTGTGGTATATTTTGGTAAGCAAAACTATTTATGGCACTATTCACAGAAAAAACCTAAAAGAGAATACAAGTATGTGTACGATGAAATTCTGTTACATTTAATAGTCGACAACACTTCACACATTATCCTTAATTATCAATTCCTAAATACTTAATTATCAATTTATGGTCAATAAGCCTTAGCTTACGGTATTGCTATTTACTCTGGTGGAGCGTGCAGTAAACTTCTTGTTGACAACCTGTGAGGTCGTACTGGTGTTAAAATTTGTTCAACTTTTTTTATCACTTTATATTTAGAATATTAGTACGTACCAGCTAAAGATGGCACATATTAACATTGAACATTCCTACTTTTTAAAACACTACATTTTCCAACTTTTCAAGAATGTGTAAAAGATTAACTTTCTTTTTAAAATTATAAGAGTTATTTAATTTCATAAGAAAAATACTAAGCAGTCACTAAAAACATGCATTTACAACAATGGCATAAATTTTAGCATATTATACCTTTTTTAATGTATAATGTGAAATGGTTAAGCAGTTAAGTTTAATTCTATCAACATAACATAATTAATTCATACCTAGATAGTTTAGATGAATAAAAGTAAGTAAATAGAATGTACCTAACAATAAGTAAGATTCTAGAATTTTATTTAGATACTATATACAAACTTACATTATTAAATTTTAAAACATATATAATTAAGCTTTTTTATTAATAAATATCCTTTAGGATATTTTATGATACAACATTTGATCTATAACATCAATGAATGATTTATGTCTGACTTGAAATAATACGTGGAAACTCATGCTAAACACTTACTCACTAGTGGTCCTTAGTATTTAATACATATTTTATATACAATAAGATTTAGCATGTACACTAAAACCCTCACAATGCTCTGATTTTTGATTCACTATACTACACTAACTCAAAGGGTTTCAGCATTTTTTGCATGAAGGCTCATACAAAGATATTTTTCTGTTTGGAATATGGTACTTCTTGAGTGTTTATTATAATTCTTTTGCCCTGGTTTTGCCCCATACGCCATTGTTTTGCCCTGGTTTTGTAATTCTTTATAGCTTACCTTGAACATTAAATTTGTTAGTTTGTTAAATGACTGCATTTGCTTGATATCATAAAACACAGGATAATACAGTTTATTTTAAATATGGTACATTCAGTTAAGAATGGTTTACAGTGCAAGTACAATATTAAATTATTGATATTGTTATTATTGATTACTGTAAATTATAAAATACTACCTCGTAAGCATATTTATCTAATAACACAAGGATTTCAAATAAAAACGTCCGCCCCACGACGTCGAATTGCGTATAAGAATATAATTTCTCATTATTGAAAGGAAGATATGTATTAAGCAAAACAGTTCGTTATAATTTATTTAAAAATTAATTCATGTTAGATATTTAATAATTATTAAATCTTATTAAATTAAAATTTAATTCTCATTTATTCTCAATAAAATGTTGAACGCAATAAACATTAAAAAGTATGTTCTGAAGTTTTTTGCCATGCATTTTTTTGCCAGGCTTTCTGAGAATTCAATTAGCTCAAAAAAGAAGTCCTTGCAAAATAATAAATAGAATAAATAAGCAATTGTGTATACTTTGTAATTAAGTTTTCATCTGTCCTATGCGCAATACGTCCCCGACAAATACTGAGTTTTAGATGCGACAAAAAACAAGCTTTCTGCTGGTGCAAGCAAATTTTACTATATGACAAATTTAACTTTTATGAATATCGTAACGCCGGTTGTCCACTTAAATCTGAAAAATGAACGAAAAAATCAATCAACTAAAATCAAACCTGGGTCGATAGTTAATTTTCACTAGACATGTGGTAAAATTAAAAAAAAAACAATAGCAAAAAGATCATTCATTTCCAAACTTTATATCCTAGCTGCGTATTTTCTATTAGGAAGCTTGAGGAGTAAAATATATTTGAACAGCCCCTATTTGACGAGCAGCTAGGCGCAGCTATTTGAGTAACCCCTTTATAGTATCGATTTATCAAGACTCTATTAGAAGATATTGAACCTGATGTTATCCTTCACACATAAGTAGGTTGGACCATTAAAGCTAAAGTTCTTATAAGATTTTTAAACTTGATTGTAGAAATAAAAAAAAATCTTAATGCTAAAAATGAAAATTTAGATGAAATAGCAGATGGGTTTGAATTTTCTCACAGAGGTCATGAAAAAATTAATTCTTTGCCTTAATTTTTTGAATTGTTTACTTTAATTCTCCAACCTTTTTAATTGCCAAGTATATATAATAGAATTAGCGAAGTACATTTTTGCAGAACTTGTTCAAACAAGGGCTGAAAGAACTGGAGTTGGAAATTTTGGATCTTCAGAATAAGATTTTAACATTATGCTAAAATTTCATATATCAGATGAGAACTTCTGGAATCTAGTGGACAGAGAAAAGTTCCCCATCTTAAAAAGAGTAACGTACAAGATAAAATCTTCTTTCTTCGTTCCACATACCTTTGCGAATAATTTATTTTCAACTATGAATATAATAAAATTTAAATATAGATCTCGAGTCAGTGATGAGCATCTTGATGGTTGTTTACGAACAGGAATATCAATCATCATACTGTATGAGACAGTGGTTAATGAAAAATATCAATGCCAAAGATCACATTGACTTTGAGATTTATATTTTTATTGGAAAAAATTATAGAATGTAAACTTTGTATATATTCACTTAACATAGGAATTAACAATATTTTTTATATGTTTGAAGGGTTAAAATTATAGTTAGAATTAAATCTTTTATATTTATGTTGTGTGTTGACAAAAGAATGACAATAACACAGAAAACAACATGAATATTGTGTTATTTGTTGTAGTCTTGGCTTTATAGTGTTTCATGTCAAAGTTATTTTCTATTATTATGTATGTATGTTATTACGTACTCACTCCCTACACTTTCATAACCACTTCCTGTTCGTCACACGCATTAGAGATGACATTTCAAATTAATTGAAGCGAAATTTAGATACGAAGCCCCACCATTATAACTTGTGATCAATAAACGATATTTTTTTGAAAACAAATGAAAAGAAATAGTAACTCATCAAAGAGATACTAACATTTAAAACACTAATATCTACGTTTTTATTAAATTCACTTGCCTCCCTTCTGAACGCAGTAAACTGCAATAATTATCTGAAACAAAAAAAAACAAGAAAATTATTCAACTACAATAAATCAGTTGTCGGATGAACCTTCAAAGTTCGTTATTTATCTCATTTTTAGAATTTGAGAAGTACTTGAAAACATATTAATTTTTGAAAATTTCTAAGGTAGATAGGTTCAACCTCCAATAATATGTATTAAGTTAACATTTGAAAAAAACATTGTATAGAGAAAATCGCGAAAAAAGGATAACTCAAATTATGATCTGGCAGAAAAAGAGTTTGAGTTATCAAGCATATGAAAAATATTTAGAGTAAAAAAAAACACAAATAACAAAAGAAAGCATGTCAATATCATTTTTTAGCATAGCAATTTTAATTTTTTTTCTGAACAATCTTTTGTTCGATCTTGCTTGCTTCGTAAAAAGCCTGGACATCGTTTAAATTTTTGTATAAATCGCCGGTTGTATTTTGATTGCTGTTTAAAAATGAGTGTAGAGCCTGTAATGAATTTTCAATGGATACGTTAGATACTTTTTGCAAATCTTCCTCGGGTTTCTCCAGTTCCTCCATTCCATTTTGTGTTGCCTCGTCTTCTGGTTGTGCGATGTAGATGTCGATGATATCCTCATCCGCCAAAATGTCCGATGTTAGAACATCGTTATCCACTTCGATATATTCATCAAAAGTAAGTGATGACGAATGATTTCTTAACTGTATTAAGGTTTCAAATTCGTTTTTTAGTTGGGAGAAATTGTCAATTGAATCATTAACTGTAGCTTTCAAATTTTCTTCAACTGGATTCAAAGAAATGGCATATTTTTCCTCCCAGCAAGAGTTTTGGTCAAATCATGCCTTCTTAAAACTTTTTTAAAATTTGAAGTTTTCTCAGGCATAACATTAATATCCCAATCTTGTCTTCTTGTTACTTCATCAACACAATCCTTTCGTTGTGGATCATTTTTCACCTCTCACTGTTAAATTTGGCATTTCGTTGATAAAATTTTACTGTGTCGCGTATATTGAGCAAAAGCAACTGAATTTTCGTTCGTAGAATAACTTCGTAGAATAAGATAGGTATGTTTTTGTTTTTGTGCGGCGTTTTCGGAATTTCGGAAATTTTCACAATTTTGGGAAAACCCTCTTCAGGTATAATCTATATACCTAGAAGTTTCATAATTTGAATAAAAAAGAAAATATTTTCTTAACCCATTCTTCGCTGTTTTGTAGCGGTGTATTATTAAAGACGACGACCGCGTCTCTCTAAGTTTGATTCTCCCATCAATTTGCAACCTCAGTTTTTCTAAAAACGGTGACAGTTAAAGCCAAGCCCTATCAAGGTAATGAATTTCAAAACCATTTGCATATCAGGCAGCCACTACAGGTTAATTCATTTTGACCTCAAGTTATGACGACATTCTGGTTGACCTGTTCATAAGCAACAATTTGAAAGTTCCTGTGATACTATAATCAAGCCACACTTATTAATGGAAAACCGTCAAATATTCACAGCCATCGCTAGCATGATATATATATATATATATATATATATATATATATAATTATATATATTATTTAGACACACACACACACAC
>JAWQRJ010000398.1:0-21686 GCA_033557515.1 Diorygopyx duplodentatus | reverse complement strand
GCCTACTCCTGCCTTGGCTCTTTCACTCTGTGCTACTCCACTATATTTCTTGCACTTGCACATTTTCCAGTTTCACACACCCCCGCCCCTTCTTCTTAGTCTCCGTGACTGCTAGAAAGAGCACTCCCATTCGTCCAAATTCCTCTGCCAATTCTCCTTACCTTCCATTAATTGCCCTAACATACCAAACCTCATTATGCATTTATCGTGCCTGTCCCTATCTACATCCATATATCCTCCTCCATCCAGTCTTTCCCCCATCCAGTCAAAAGGTCTTTCTTTGGAAGGCGCAGTTTTGTACTATTTTTTACTCTAAACTATTGTTTCCTTGACTTAAAAGATTTTAAATACAAAAAGTAGAGGAAATCAATTTTCTATTAAACTTTAGGACATGTTTTTAAAACAAAATGTTAGATAAGGGGTTTCGTTTGGGCACCAGCGATAAATGCTATTATCTGTTTTGTGCTTCCTGGAGTTTCTTTTTAGCATGCTTTTATCTGTGTTGATTAAAATATTATCATCCACCTACATTCATATTTCTAGATAACTCGATTCCTTATGCTTGTGTTACAATAATATTTAAGCGATATTATAAGCTTCCATGGCATTTGTTGATTATACTTACTTATATTAATTCTTGGCCTCCAGGTAGTCAGTCACTGCATTGCTTGCATGATCGGTAGGTAGCTAGTTCCCCAAGTTAACCATCAAGCAATATAGGAAGCACAAAGAAAAAAGGTTGTTTTTAAATTATTAACAGTTAATCATCCTCGGTATATATCATTTAGAATTTCTACAATAATTCAAACATGCTTTAACAATTAACGTAATAACATTTTTCTAGCTTATCCTGGATCAACATACATGCAACCATCCAACAATCCATACCCTATGCACAATCCGTACCCTCAACCAGCTGCAGGATACCCCGGAATGATGCCCCATCAACCAACTGCAGGTGGGTATCCGCCATATCCTGCATTTCCAACACCTTTCCCAGCTTACCCACCAACTTCTTCAACGGTGATTACTGGCGCCGGAACCATCAAAGAGGAGCACATCAAAGAATCGTTGTTGACGGCCATAGAAGAAAAATTGATGCGTCGCATGAAGGAGGAATTCCAGCAGAACCAAGCAGAACTTGACACTTTGAAGAGAACGCAAGAGGAACTCAGGCAGGGTAGTTTGAAGCTGCAAGCTATTCTGGACCAACTGGAGAAGGAAAAAGTATGTAGTTTTTCATTGAACTTATTTAGTTGAAATTTTAACTTATTATTTGTTTTGATGGACTGTGATGGATTTTCAGAATGATTTAGATAAAAATATAACAGTGCTGAAGGATAAGGAGCAAGAACTGGATAAAGCAATTGACCGATTAAACACTCAAGAATCGATTGATGTGGATGATGCCGTTATCACAACTGCTCCTTTATACAAACAGTAAGTCGATTATTTAAATGTAGAATGTCCTATTGGGGTGTTTCCGACTACAAAAAGGGAGTCTGAGAATAATCGCAGGTCTCTTTACTGGCCACTGTCCTGTGATCTATCTTTAAAATATAGGACAAGCGGATTGTCAGTGCAGATAACTGCACAGACCATAGTGTCTTGTCTCATAAGCTTAAGAGGCTTTATTTTAATTTAAATTCGTTACACTTTCAGATTACTCAACGCATTTGCTGAAGAAGCAGCTTTAGAAGACGCCATATATTATATGGGGGAAGCATTGCGAAGTGGTGTCATTGATTTGGAAGTCTTTTTGCGCCAAGTACGCTCGTTGTCAAGGAAACAATTTATGCTAAGAGCTTTAATGCAGAAGTGCCGCCAGAAAGCTGGATTGTCCATCGTTTAATCGACATATACGTGAAGTGTTGAAACTAAAATAGCAATTAGGAAGCATTCTATATATAATCTATACACTGTTACGATTACACATATATATTAAATCAAATTACAAATAGTTTATTTATTTTCTTAGTGAGCACATCTTTTGCACATTTGAAAATAAAGGCACCAACAAAAAAGTTATTGTAGAAATATATATATGCCAGGTTGAGATTACTTTTGTCATTTCTTATTTATTTATATAAATCCCTACACTAAACAATAAGAATTCCAAAATCAATGAAAATCGATGCTACCAACAATAGAAGTAATTATTTTTTGATGTCCCCTGACATTTTTGGGCTGAATGCTTCGTACACACACAACCAGGATTTGAAAAATATCCCGATTCTAAGCAGTCCTAAGGTCAGGTGAGAAAAAATACATACAATATAAAACGGCTAAGGAAAATCACGACTAAATCAGAAAGAACAAAAATAGTGTACTTTGAGTATTTCAAAGTAAACTTTATAAGAGTTTTAAAAATTATAGCTAAATTTCAAAGAATAGATAAAATTATGAGAGTTAAAGTATAAAATGCAAGAACATTAAATATTGACTTATTTTTAAACTTTCAAAAATCAAAGTCATGTTCTGCAGAAGCATTTCGTTTTATAAAAACACCTAAAGTTTCAAAAAAAAAGAATTAGTAGTAATCTGAATTTACAGATTACTCATAGTCAAAAGACTATAAACAAGCATTGTTAATAACAATTTTAAATGATTTAGTTTTAACATTTGTTGTCAGTACATACAATTTTAACAAACCTTCCTTCCTTTCGGTTTCTCTATTACTTTAGGTCGGGGTTTTGCCAGGATTGATTTTGTTTTAATGGGTTTTTCATTGTCGGATTCCAAACTGTTTTCAGGAGAAAAAAAAATTGTTGTTTACGGATCTATCTTTAAAGGTGCTTTTTTACACATACATATTAAATCAAATTACAAATAGTTTATTTGTTTTCTTAGTGAGCACATCTTTTGCACATTCGAAAATAAAGTCACAAACAAAAAAGTTATTGTAGAAATATATATACAAGGTTGAGATTACTTTTGTCGTTTTTTATTACACATAAATCCCGACGCTTAACAATAGGAACAATATTCCAAAACCGGAGAAAATCGATGCTACCAACGACAGAAGTAGTTCTTTTTTGATGTCCCTGGACATTTTCGTGCTGGTTACTTCGTACACAAAGAACCAGGCTGTGAAGAATATCCCGATTCCAAGCAGTACTAAGGTCAGGTGAGGAAATATCGCAGGATTTACTGGAGACGCATATCTTGATAACGATTCAAAGGTATCCTAGAAAAAAATTAATAAAACTTATATAAGATTTGTATTGTGGTCACAGACCACTTTAAAATAAAATTATTATAAAAGATTCTATTTAAATATTTAGCGTTTATTAGTGATGGAAAAGAATCAGTCTAACTTTCTTAGTATACTTAGTTTTATATTCTGTACTTACTAATAAATACTTTGGTATGAATTGAAACCTTATAATAGAGCGTATTCGACTACTTTGGAATAAATATAACGATTTCAATTTATTTGTTACTTATTATTATAATAAATATAAGTATTTAATAAGTATAAAATAAATAATTAAAATAATTTATAAGTATTTTGCTGACATAGTAAGAGGTAAAGATTAAATTATAGCATTACACGACACATTAAAAATTATACACATGTTTCATTTTTAACCTGTGGTGTAATGTTTTATTTATTCTTATTTTAACGTGTTTTTCTGAAAAGTTTAATGATACCCATTTGTTTTTTTTTCTGAAAAAAAAAAATTTTTTTTTGGCTAGTCAAGAAACCAAAACGAATACCAGAATATTTGATATATTCACGTATCGTTATGGTCAAATTATGTGACCATGCAGATATCGATATTCTCCTTTCACATATTTCTAATTTTTCTTCCTCACTTTTATTTAGGATCCATGTTTTAGCTCCCTATGTTAGTTAGGATTGCTTAGGATAATTGTTGAGAGTATTTTGATTTTTTGTTACTTTTCTGAGCCATTTGTATTTATTATACAGGCTATTAGAAATATATGAGGAACCGATAAAGGTAGAAGTCTGAAAATTTGGATTTGAATACGGTAGGAAGGGAACTAAAAGCTAAAAATATTTTCAATAATCTGGCGGTTCCGATTATACTGGAAGTTGGCAATAGCTTTGTTAATTTAAATGGGATTACCCCAATTTTAGCAATTTTTTTTGTTTTTTTTTTCAGTTTGTTCAATTTTGTAAAGAATTCAATTCAATTCAATTTTGTAAAGAATGTATTTAAGAATGTTCCACCGGGTGTATTTCTGAAAAGTTTGATGTCCCAACTAATGGTTAATGAAATATGACTATTATTGCATAAGTCTAATTATGAAAATTCGATTTTTCAAAATGTTGCAGCGATTGCTTAATTTTTTGCAAAAAAAAATCAATACAAATTGGGTCATTCCATTTTAATGAATAAAGTTGTTGTCAACTTCCGTTATAACCGGAACCGGCAGCCGGAATATTTTTATCTATTAGTTCCCTTCCTACCATATTCAAATCCAAATTTTCAGACATCTAGCTTCAACCGTTCCCCATATATTTCTAATAAATGGTCTATGGTAGACCCCTGTATGTTTATAAGCATTATACGCTTTTATCATTATATAGTTGAGATCCCAGGTAGTTAAAGGCGAACACTTCTTCAAATTTATATTTTGACATTCGCAGGGTTCCGGTTTGTGGGTTGTATACCGAGTCTCATGTATTTTGCATGTTTTTTTTTATTTATGATTAATCCGTATTCTCTTGACAAATTTTGAAACTAAAGGGCCTACATCCACATCAGTTTCGTAAAGAGCAAGGTTTGGTTGAGAAGTACCGTTAGAACTGCTGGATTTTCATTCTTTTTATGAAAAATGTTCAGGCAGATAAAGCTTCATTTACGAGAGGAATCACGGGAAGCAGAAAATCCGAAAGCGACACGAAATGAACATCAAAATTTCAACATAAATTCTCTGTGAATGCTTGTAGTGTTTTAATTGATGATTTATTTATTCGTCCTTACATTCTCCCTACAAGATTGAACATGAAAAATTTCTTTCAATTCCTCATTGAAGAACTGCCAGCACTTTTGGAAAATGTTATACTGAACATACGATTAACGATGTTATAGAGATAGAGAACATACGATTTTCATACGAACAGAGATGCACGAAATTTATTTTTATGTCTAAGCACCAGTAATCGGTTCCTTTTAACCAAATATTGCAATCCAATTTATAAACAGAAATCGATAGACAGCAATGGTAGTGTTTGTAAAAGCTGGTTTTTAATCACATTTGCAATACCGCCACATATTTTTAAACCGAAATTGATAGGCAGCAGTGGTAGTGTTTGTAAAAGATGTTTCTTTAATCACGTCTGGGATGAATTTTCTGTTCATTTGAATAGTACATGTTATATAACACTTTAGTTTCAATAGCTCTTGCACTACTTGTATTCCTGTATAATAGCAGCGATCTGTAAAAATATGATATCCCTCTGCCTCAAGATTGGCGTTCAATAACTTTTGATACAATTAAAACCATTCTTGAAATTACAAGAAGATCAGGACGTATAAGCGTATACATATCCAGTACGTGCGTCTGATAAAACAAAAATACGTATTCCCCATTTAGTGGGCTTTTTAGGATGGTAAGTTTTGAAAACTCTTGTCATTATATTTGGGCATCTGAAAACATCTTCATTGTCAGGCAACATCCAAAAGATCTGAAAAAATCTTTCTCTTCAAAATATCTCTAAAAAAGGGTATGCTTCCAACGTGATTTTCAATCACATCAACCCAGTTATTCCAAATAGACCGTTCAGATAAACTTAGTTTTTCTATTTTATTTTTAGCGTATCTATTTATTTCTAATGCAATTGAGTCAAGCAATGCATCTGTGAACAATAGTGTTAAAAAATCGATGGGGTCTGTACAATATATAGGAATATTAGGTCCAACAATCTTGGATACCGTGGAAAAATTTCTTTCTACCATCTTTCCAAACCGTAAATTCATTTATAGCTGTATTCTCATTTCCATCATTTTCTTCTATTTCGCTGTCCCTCAAAATATCTAATTGTCACACTCGTCTTCTTACTGGAACTATATCACTACCAGAATCACTGATGGATTTTCAAAATAACCCTTTTCAGTTTCATCACTAGTTTCAATTTCATGATTCACCTCTTTCACTATTTTCCTTTTTGCTATTATAGGCATAACCACAGTTAAAACAAAACGTAAAATCTTATTAAGAATTGCATATACCTCAGAAGCGTGTCTTCACACATACGACCGTAATGGTAAAAGTGTATTGGTGGCTAAGAGACATACAACTGCTAAGAGTTCATGCAGATAACTTTAAATATCTACTATATAGTGAGATCGTCTCTATCCATCTTGAATACTTCTAAGTCGCTTAAAACTCAACAGAAATTTTCAGTAAAACATTCTACAAATTTTCAAATTTGAATTCCTTATGCCCGGTTGCACAAAACATTTCCATAAAGTTAATCAGCGATTAACGAGCCGTTCGCCAATCAGATTGAAGAATTCAAATTTTCAAATTTGAATTCTTTGACCTGATTGGTTAACAAATCTTTCAATATGACAACTTGACAACATGATCTGTCAACCTGACAGCTGTGCTTTGTGCAACCGGGCATTAGACTCTGTGCAATGCAAATCAGTAAGTTAGTTAGTCAGTTCTCATACGAGCCAAGATTAAAAATAGCCTAAAACAGTGGCACAGAATGTACTGGAGAGAATCTCTGGGACAGGAAACGGCAAAGACCTCCCTGGGCAAGCCGCCACAAACAGTGGCTGACGCCATACTCAAGGTAAGTAAACAGGATGTCAGATTATGGATACGACTAAGTACAGGACACTGCCCTCTCAATAAACACCTCCACAGGCTAGGGCTAGCAACAGCACCAACGTGGGGGTGTGGAGAAGAGGAAGAGACGTCGATCCGAGTTTTTTCCTACTGCGAGGCTTTTGTGCACAGTAGGAAAAAACTTCTACGGGCAGAGAAACTGAGCTTAGAACAGTTAAAAGCAGCTCAACAAAGGAAAATTCAGGACTTTTTAAAAAAAACAGAACTTCTGTAGGAGGTTGGAACCACCTCTTGTTTTTGGAACCACCTCTGAGTACAATAATAATAATAATAGTTATGCCCGGTTGCACAAAACATTCCGTAAAGTTAATCTTTACGGAGATGTTTTGTGCAACCGGGCATTAGTCAGTTAGTGAAATGCAATAGTAAATTCGTGACCTGGGAACTATTCTAGACCAATGACAATACCCAAAACATGGTCGTGCGTTTTCACCTAGTGATGCAATATCAAATTTACATTGATTTGATTGATTAGCATTGTGACGTACGGTTAGTCTATATTACCCCTATTCTGCCACTAGGGATAATGTAGACTAACCGTACATCATCCCCATAATCCCTCATCAGTCATTTCATCCTTGAAATGACTGATGAGGGATTTGTTGAGGCACAACCAGGTAATCTTCTAAAATTGAGAACGAGTGTTGAAGCAGAAAGGTACCTTACTACAGGAAGCAAAAAGGCTAGCTTAAGATAAGAGACAATGGAGGAAATTTGTATGCAATATTTAGTTTATGGCCAGAACAGGTAGATAGGAATATTAGACATTAGAATTGCATCCATCACTTCCGTGATTTTTAGTTTTCGAATCTAATTTATTTTATACTTTCAAAACCAAATACTTTTGAATATAATGATAGGGGGCCTTTGTTTTTTTAAGACTGTTTCTAGAAATCGCTTATTATGGAAAGTATAGTGTGCAGCCGATTTAAAAACATACAAAAAAATTACTGCTTCATCAGTTACTTTCAAAGCAAATTGTGTTTTAAACAATTTTACTTTGAAAGTAAAGTATAAAAACTTAAGCCCTGCTGGAAATTACTTATAGGGTAGCGTGCCTATACTAATTTTTAAAGCTAGAAATAAATTGTTTAGTATGTATGCATCAAAATAAAATGTTAACGTCTTATATTCTATGAGGAATGATCTCAAATCTTCTCTGGAGCCCTAACAGATTTTAATTATGGCATAAATATGCGTGCATACTAAGCTTACAAATACTATATTATACATACCATTTCAGTTTGCAGTTAATTTCTGTAAACAAACGTGGCAAATGGAACAACACCGGCGTTCAATCTACGTCGATTGACAATTGACAGGCCGTAAAAAAAATCCATCATTACCAACCTATTTAAATAATTTTCTTGTTGAGTTCAAAATAAATTAGTAATTTTTAATTTAACTTGAATTAAAGATTTAAGTGAAGTTATTACTTTATTGCTAAAGATTTTATAATTTATAAAGGTTCATAAACAGATAAAAATAAGAATTATTACTAATATATTACAGGCATACCAACAATTCAAAATATCGATTAAATTTATAGTGAAAGTTATCATAATTTTAATTAATTGGCGGGGTATGAATGAGTTCCGTTAATAGACTACATAAAAAGATTGTGGTTTTTAGAACCGCTATAAATAAATAATTAATAGATTCGGTTCCAGTTTAATTTACATTTTATGGCTGTACTCCGCTTATTTCAGTTCACGTCGGTCGGTATTGCAGGAATGCGGTAGTTTAAGGTTTGGCATTTCTCGTAAAAATATTTTCGTTCTCTGTGGCATATGCAGTCAGTGATTGTCAAATTGTTTGGATAAAAATTGTCGGTCCCATTGCGAGCGTTCAAGGGTGTTATGCGACGCGACGGGCCCACAGTAAGTTTTGTCAGTTGTAGCATTTTAAAATAGGGGGTGTAAAATTTATGTGGCATTTGACGTTTGACAGATGTCAAGCTGATAATTTTTTTGGCTGTCCCAGCGGTAAATACGTATTTAATTCTTCCAATTAGGCGCCCACTTAAACGTTACCAATCAAATACTGATGTTGAGATATTCGAGTTTAACAGCCTTTGACCCAATGGCCTATTTAAACGATCCTGGTATTTATTTTAGAACGACTTCGAGCTAAGATGAACATTTAAGATACCGTACCGAGTACCATTCATGGGATGAACGAGGAGGATCTATTGAAGAGGTCGGCGGAGGAGCGCGAGAAAATCTTCAAGCGGTATGAACTGGGACGATCGGAAGGGGCGGAAATTGATCCGTGGGAGGATCCACATTTCGAAGTATACCATGTCACCGACCGGTACGGTTTTATGCACGATAAACCATTACCTTCAAAAGACTCGCATGAGATTAAAAAGGAACAAATCGAGTTAGAACGGATCAAAAAATGGATGAAGATGTTGAAATCGTGGGAGGAGAACGACAAGTTAAAAGAGAAGGTGGACGAAAAAGGAAAAATGAGAAAAATCAAGGAGTTAAGGGCTAGCGATAAGAATAACAAACATTTAAAATCTATGGAAAGGGTGAACGAGTGGGAATCTGTTCATAGGGAAAAATTGCATAGGAGAGTGTACAAAGGTATTCCTAATTCTTTACGATCTCAAGTATGGTGTAAATTGTCAAACATACTAAAATACAAATTGGAGAAACACGGCGAATACGATCGAATGTTAAAATTAGCTAGAAAGTACTCTACGGATGCCCGACAAATAGATTCCGATGTAAATAGACAGTTTAGGGAACATATTTCGTTTAGGGAACGGTACAGTACGAAGCAGCAATCGCTGTTTAACGTTCTAACTGCGTACGCGATGTACAATTCGGAAGTCGGATATTGCCAAGGGATGTCTGGTATCGCGGCGGTGTTGCTCATGTATATGGACGAGGAAGACGCATTTTGGGCATTGCATATATTACTCACTGAATCCAAGTATGCCATGCACGGACTGTACAAAGAAGGTTTTCCGAAGCTGAACAGGTTTCTGGAACACCACGATCGCATATTAACTAAATTCATGCCAAAGCTGAAGAATCATCTCGACAAGCATGGTTTGGACGCAATTTTATACTCGCTCAAGTGGTATTTTGTTTGTTTTGTTGAAAGGGTAAGTTTATTTTTTATTATTATTTACTGGAAATTCCCGATCAGGAAAATTATTCCTTATATTTATTTCCTGGGGGATCTGAAATTATATGAAATATTTGAAAAATTTAATTTAATGTAATTGCAACATGAACTGTGAACAAAATCAAAATGGAAAACTGTTGTTAAAGAGCAGTTTAAGACTTTGTTGCGAAAACAAAATAAATCGTTTTGGTCAAATATTACAATTTCTCATTGCAAACCAAAATTTTGAGTTGTGAGAAATAGGGTATAATTTTAAGAAAGTACAATTAATCCTTGTTGGCAACATCTCATTGTGGAATATCAGCTATTAGTAAGACTGTTTACTCAGCTATTAGTCCAGTCAATCTAGGATTCTGCCGGGAAAATTTTGGAGAAGTTTTTTTTCTATTTCTTCCTGTATGTTTTTGGGGGTGCTGAACACGAATTTCAACTTTGCTGCCTTGTATCAGGACTGCTTAAAAAGTTATAAGACTGCTTTAAAAGTTATTTTCGGGTTTCCTCTTGTGTTCTGCATACGATTAAACTTTTTCCTATATTTTTCATACACAATGTAAGATCTTTTTTTTGTAAGATGAATAGTTTTGGCATACGAGTAAAATGAATTTTAGCAATATATTGAAACTCCATCATCGGAGGGCGAAAACATGATCTTATACATCCATTTCAATCACCAATTTGAAGCTCTTTAGTTATTTGTAGTTGCATTTCGAATATGTTAACATTTGCTTACCAAGTTTTAAACCTTTTATAGCACTAACAAAATAAATTGAAATCAGCTGATTTGGAAAGATATAAAAACTCAAACACTCCGAATAGATGAGAGCACCAATTTTTATTTTTCTAGTAATCTGATTTAAGTACAATTATAACTATTATAAGATTTATATCATAATAACATGTGTGGAAGATTGTAAACAGGAAAAAAGATAAATGCAGTGTTGTTCTCCAATTAATGTCGTTTTGGTCGCCTTGAAGGGTCTGGTTGATGTTCTCGACAGGAGGCTCATCGTTAGATCATCGCTTGATGGCTCAGTTGTGCCTCCACTTGACTTAAAATATCCTGGAGTATTGGGTCGTCAACCTCTGCTTCCAAGTCATCTTCGGCGTTGAAGGAGCTGACATTGTCACAATGGCCATTGCAGTTCAGACAGAGAAGCGAACAAAACAAACAGCCTACAGCCACACTTTCCACTGCAGTATGTTTTGCATTTGCAGGATATTTTTCGCAGAACAGTTCCTGGTGCAGGAGGTTTGACAGCTGTTATGGGTGTGATGCCTCTCTTGGTTTTGTTCCAGTCCCATACCTCAGCTTTTTTTACAGTTACGTAGCCATAGTTGTGCTTGGTGGTAAACTCTGACAGTGATATCGAGCTGCATCTCTGAGATTTTATGTAGCACCTATATCTCATGCTATTTAGGGAAGGTGTTGCTTTCCTGCTGAATCCATTATAGGTGTACCAGAAACAACAGCCCAGCATTAATAACATCGTCGGCTACAGCACTAAGGTTTTTAAATATATCGACCACATGTTGCATATCGGCAAATTTCTTCAAAATTTGAAGGTATTTTATTTTCCCTTGACTGCACAATGCAGAAGTGGTATCGCATCCACTCATTGCATGTAGGATGTTTCACAATTAATTTGTCGACTGCACCGAATGGTGAATAGATCTTCTGGGGACTTTTCCATTTTCCTGGTTTCAAGAAATAAACATTGGTAAAATTGCAAAGAACATTTAAGATTACCAGAAGGTCTACATCTTCACCAATGACTATCACGTTCTCTTGGGTAGATGTCAAATTGAGAGCAGTGTTGATAAGGAGTGTGGCGGCATCTTCTGTTGCCTGCTTGCAAACCATATTTTCAGCAACAAATCTACTTATCAGCAGGGCTATTAAACGGTTTCTGTTCTTGTTGTTAGCGAGAAATTTCCCCTGAGAAACTGTTGGTACCATAGTCTCATTAAAAACAACCTCATTAGATACCGTTTTGTGGGATCATCTTTCACGCTCAACAAATTTAGTACTCATTTCGGTAATTTATTTTGGGTATTCATCGAAGATTACTACAGTGGTCGCTGCAGATTTTGACTTAACAAAGTCCATATAGCTGTCACAAATCGATCCAAATGATTGACCCCACCCGGCCACAAAACTGTGCAGTAAATATCCGCCATCTATGACATACATACATCTGCTCCCAAAAGTGATGTCTGGTGAGAGTGGAGTGAATTCCACTTTCTTGTACGAAGAGGATTTGGTAGTTTTTCGCATTACGAACTCGTCAAAAAGAGACAATGGGTAGGCAGAGAGCTCGTAAGACAAATGTTCCTCAAGTTCTTGGTCAGATTGTTTTGTTACACTCATTCTTTGGAAGAGTGCTGTCGGATTGAAGTGAATTTTTTCTTTGCAATTTATCTTGACAACGCTACTACCATCACAGCTAATGGCTGCACTCTTTCATTACGCTTGAATGTAACGGAATGAAAATCGCTGTTAATGATTCTTGATATGCCATCAGTGCCAACTTCCTATGCCATTTGACAGTTTATTCTCGCATCTCCAGTAGAGGTTATTTGTTTCTCAGAAAGGAATGTGTTGGTGAACCCGATCCAATAATTTATTCATATCAGCGTTGTCCCATTCTGGAGTTTCTCATCTCTACGTATTGTTCGGAGGTTGTAAAAATTGTTCCTCCGATGATGGAATTTCAATGTATCGCTAAAATTCATTTTAGTCGTATGCCAAATCTATTCATATTAGAAAAAAAACTGTGTATGAAAAATGTTGGAAATTTTCTCCAGTTTAATTTGGCGTAATAATATTTTTCAAAAAACGAGAAATTAAAAAAAATCTACCGAATACAAGGGAAAAACCAGAAAAAAAAGATTTTTTCATGGTTTTTCCCTTATAAGTTTTTAAGCAGGCCAGATACGAGGTGGCAAAGTTGAATTCGTGTTCAGCACCCCAAAAAAAATAAGGGAAGCAAGAAAAAAACTTCTCCAAAATTTTCCAGGCAAAAGAAGCCTTTTTTGGTCTAAATTTACTGGACTATATTCTACTCTCAGTCAACGCCTGGCAATAATTACACAAGTACTTACCGTTCTTCATTACAACTATGGAAATATTAGCTTTTGTTCGCTTTTGTTAACATTGTTCGCAGTCAATGTTCGAAACTGTTCAGAACCAACATACTGGGTGGTCCAATAGTGCATGGATCGACTGTGATCCCCTTATCATGTATTTTAAGAAAAAACTTTTGTACCAAAGTTGTTACTAACAAAGCACTCTATGACCTTAAAATATTTTTCCATATACAGCGCATTCAATTTGTCTGAAACAGCACACACAACTTCAGTTTTTTAAATGGAACACCTGTATATTGCAATTTTTGATCTTCACTGAACTCTAAATCAAATCTTATTAAGTCCTATAGCACCTAAAATTACTTATTGGGGAGCTATTGGCGATTTCCTTAAAAATCTGCTGTGGGGAATCGTATTTTCAAACATTTAGTATCTAATTATCGCGAAATATCCAGTTCTACAGTGTAATTAATAGCCAGTATGTAGGCATACTATGGATATAGTATATTGGAATGGGCGATTTTTTATGCAGGGTTAATTCTATTACTATCCGTTTTTTCAAATGTTCAAACAAATTATTTTATAAATTCGATACCCTATATTGTTATCCCACGCAAAATTTGCTGTTCTTTCAATTTCCAATACCATTCCCTATACCTAAAACTGATACTTTAACAGTAATGATTAATTTAATTACCAACTCAAATAGCCACGTGTCAAAAACAAAATTAAAAATCACAGAATCCATTTTCCAAAAAAGTCCATTTTCTTCAATATTATGTACAAAAAGATTAACTACAATAAGTGTTTGAATTCTGCACCGAAAGTATTCTTGCACGTTCTGAAGCATTAGTTGGGAAATTTGTTGAAATGTCACTCCTATATTCGCAGCGACTTAACCCTTTACATAACCCCATACGTAAAAGTCGAAGGGTATAATATTAAGAGGACAAGGCGGTCAACTTATTGGTCTCTCTAGCAATGTATTCCTTAAGAAGTTTAACCATTTTCGACCGTTTAAACGTCCATCAAGCAGGCCAACAAGAAAAGTACCAAATATTCGTCCCTAAACGTTTGCACTCCATCTGTGTTAGTGAGCAATTTTCCAGAAAAATTGGGGATTTTGGTCAGAGTAATAATACAAATAGCGCTTCTTTATCTTTCCAATTTTGTGAAATGTAAGTTCCACCGAAAATATATGTGTTGTCCACAAAATTAGGGTCGCGCATCAGCTTATTTCCAATCCGAAGTTTTTGTCTTCGGATTCGTTCATTTTTGATCATTCATTTTTGAAAATTATTGGTCGTCTAACTCTTGATGTAATTGAATGAGATAGGGATGAAACTTGCTTCTCTTAATTATTCTTATTGCACTTGTTCTTCTTAATTCATGATTAGTACTTGAGCAGTGAGTACTTTATAGTGAGTTTTCCGCAACTGACACCATTACCCTAAAAATTAATTTCATTTTCTTCACTTATTTTTTTTCAAAGAAGTAAACGCTTTTTGTAGAAAGCTGGAATAGAACAAGATGTTCTTGTTCTATTTAGAGCAAAAAAGTTGGAAAAAAAATGTTTACAAATCTGAATGAATTTCTTGAAATCATACAACACTGAAATTCAACACATCAAAGTTGTTGTTGCAAAAATCATTTACCGATGCTGACAAAGAATTTGAGAAAATATTTTATGACCAATGACAACTTCATACCCATTCCAAAATACTCAAAAAGGTTTTTCAATTGAAGAAGAAAAAGACCTCGCTGCAAGTGACGAAATCAAAAAACAATTTGAAAGTAAATCATTGTTTGAATTTTGGACCAGGTTGGATTTTCGTAACTATTACATTTCACTACATCCTATCTTTGCGAAATCAGATTTTCCGCGGTATCTGCATTAAGACAAACTATAATAGATCTCAGCAGAATTTGAGAGAACTTTTCAAGAATTTCAATTTCCAACATATCACTTTGCTGCTGAAAAACTGCTCTGTGAGACAGACTCAGACAGAGTCAGTAAAATAAATATTTTTTAATTTATTTTACTGCTCAGTACATTTTGCAATGCCATACAAATACTGGTAATAAGGGCACTCGCTTCACGAGTATGCTTTAGGTAATCCACTTGGCCTGTTCTTACAAACCACTCAATAAAGATTTTAAATGAAGAATCATTCAATGGACGTTGTCTTACTGGGTACGTTTCCTTGTAAACCCGACTTGTCAAAAAACAATTTTTATTACATCCTCCCAAAAGTACAAATCATATTTAGCGGATATGATTTGTACTTTTGGGAAGATGTCTCTCTTTGCACATTTTCCACCATTTCTACCTACCGAACTCTTTCCAACAACATTAGTTAGATTATTTCCAACATTATAATCTAATGCAACCTTTCATAGTGATGAATGGCGATTCTCCTGTATTGCCAGAAGTACGTCTAACTGACTCTGTGATTCTGTGCAGACCCTGAATTTTTTTAAGTAAATCTCTTGGAGTACGATTTTCTTAAATCTCACCAAATTGTTGTTTACTATGCCGCACCATATGTATATTACAGTAAACTTTCGCTGATACCTACTTGTCACTGAAAAATTATAGCTGTCATTATGACAAAAGTTCAAGAAAAATGATGAGTGTTCAAGCTCAAAGCTGGACAAATTTACAAGCAATGACACTTTATTACTGGTCATCTTTAACACCTTCTAGTTCTTCTATTATTGATCCCTCGACAATTTATTACCACTTTATTTATGCACCTAGTTTTTCATGGGGAATCTGCCGTTTTCGGCTATGGCGCAAGTTCTGGGACATTCTGTATAGAAAATTAACCTAATTGTTTATTCATAAATTCCTTAACCATTTCTTTCCATTCCTTCCCATCCATTGCCTTCCTTTTCCAGTCCGTAACCTTCATGCTTTCTAGATCTTCTTGCACTCTCTTTTACTTGCCAATGGGTTAATGTTTTTATTCTTAAAAATAATCTATTTTGATATTTTGCATAATAGAAAAGTAGATTTTATGTACAGAAACAATAAGTGCAATTTTTTTATTTCAGGCAATAGAAAATTCATGAGTTCGATTTTTCATTCCAATGTGCCAAATATTAAAAAAAAAATGCCTTATTTGCAAGGTCTACAATGACCATGAGACAATTTTTTAATTCTAAGCAAAAGAAATGTCGATATTGCTATCGTAGCTAATTAATCTTAGGCGTATAAACAATAATTTTGATTTTTTTTGCTTCTCATAATGGAAAAATCAATCTTGTGTCCAAAAATAGTAAGATCCGTTTTTCCATGCCCGGTAATGCAAGAATTGACTTATGTTATATTCTCTATTACAAATTAAGGAAAATTGAGCTTGCATACAAGGTTTATATAAATAATTTACTTGTAATAGATGTTAGCAACAGTTTAACACTTTTCGCAATTCTACATTTAGAATATATTTATCTGTCATTACAGATAAATCATCACAGACAGATAAATATTATGCGGTTCACAAAATCACATTCTGCGTGTGTATATATAATTGGATACATATTTTTATAAAGTATATTCTTTTTAAATGTGCTATATTGCAGTATTTGTTTAATGTGAAAGCATCCCAACCATCCTCATATTTCCAGTACTCCATAAGAGATAAATGTGAACACTACTATACAAAAATAATCGTTATTTGATAGTGGTTCAACATCCTGTATTATGTAAACAATGAGTTTTCAGACCCAAGATTGTTAGAATTTCTTATTGGCATATTTTGATGCATTTAAAATACCTACAATTATTTACAAATATTTTTAGCACACTTTGTATATTTTTATATACTTTGTATTGCTCTATTATCATTTTCGACCTGTCGACATTAATTTCCATTCAACTATTCAAAGAATGAACTATATACATTATAATTCAAAGAACAATTTATGTATTTATGTCAACAACGTTGGTATTTGCGCCTTAATATGCTTAATATGCCTATACCCACAGATGTTTTTGAAATTATATAGGAGGATTAACATTATTTGATCAGTGATGCAATATGCTCTGCTATATACTTAGGAATTTAGGTAATGGCAATCATTTTAGTACTATAAATAGCTGTGTATACAGAACTATGACTACTTCTTCATAAATATGCAGACTTAGTTTACAATTTACATGAAGAGTATGTCAGTGCATATTATTTATTATATTCGAAGTATTATATATTATTTACTATATCTTAAGTGTTCATAGTATAAGTATCTAAGAAAAAAAGTTGCAGGTGTAGTAAAGTTATAATTGCAAACAGCGTAATTTATTTTCTGTGAGTGTTTTACAAACAAATTTATCGCTTATTTTTGTCATCATCTACAAAATATTAAAAATGTTGGGAAATTATTTTTTTATTAGTTGCAACAGGATCCTTGAAACGTTATCATTGACACCTGTATTGCACAACAAGTACACTATGTCAACAAACTGCAGTAAGGTCTTTTATTTATATACACATTTGTAAAATCCAGCTTATTTAAAGGTGCATTTGGGAGGTTAAACTAGAACTGGGATCTAGTAAGAGTGGATGGAATTGAAAGCATAGTTACGTAATCATAATAAAGTAAAACTAGCAGATATTGTTGCCGAATGATAAGAGTTCGAAAAGTCAACACGACTTTCTTATATTTTTTGGATGGTAGAGAGAAATTAAGCACAATGACGTTAAGAACAGTCAAATCGTTTGCTCAAGTGAAAAAGGATAATTGAATTTAATAATTCAATTAAAACATTAATTGAATTTAATTAATCGTTTACAAAATAACTTACTAGCATTCATTCACCTTACTAAGTATGACCAATGATAAAGAGAAATGACTAATGATAGAAAAAAATGACTTCTCGCAAGTAATTTGGAGTGCTCAACAAGTATTCAAGTTGCTATGAGCCAGAGCTATTTCAAAGTACTGTAGCTTTTCCTAAATTTTCTCAGTTTAAATGGAGATATTATTTGATGAAGTATAAAACCAATTTCCATTAGTTTAAATTTTTGAGGTAAGCCTGATATGATAGGTCTTCCCTGTCACCTATCTATGATATATGAATATTGTGTAAACATTGTAAAATTATTATAACATGTTAAAATATTTTTTTAATTATCGAGTTTCTAAGACTATCAATGAATTGTTTCAGGTACCGTTTAATTTATGTCTTCGAATATGGGATATTTATTTATTAGACGGCGAGAGGGTTATAACGGCGATGGCCTATACAATCCTCAAAATGCATAAACGTACCTTAATGAAACTGAAGGATATGGATTCTATTACTCAATATATTCAAGTAGGACCATCGTATTACCTTCAAACGTCCTTTGAGCGAACGTTGACTTTTTTTAGGTGAAACTGTACAAAGACTTCCAATACGACGATGACACTGTGATACAAACGCTCGAAAGGTCGATGGACGAACTCAAGAAGGCCAAGCTGGACTTACCGCCCCCGGCCAGCAAGGAGGAGTTGCCCAATCGACCCTTCGGCATTTTCATCGAGCCGACGTTCGAACAGATCGTCGGCCATCGTCTGGAGAAGTTCTCGGACAAGGAAAAGGAGACGAACGAGCTGGTGCTACTGCGCAGGGAACAGGCGAGGGAATCGATTGAGGCCGACAGCAGGGAGTCGCAAGTGTCGACCGGAGAGTCAGTCGGAAACGCAGGTACAGATTATGACAGCATTTCTATGTCCAGTAGGAACACGATAGATAGCAGCACCAGCATTTGCGAGAGCACTAGTAGCAGCATCATCATTGAATGTACTAGACTGTGAAACGTAAAGCATGTTGGTTTTTATTGATGTCTTTTTGTTGATGTTGCGTTTGTGTAGTCATGACAAAGAATCGTCGAATTCTTCTGCACGGATGGTATTAAAAAGATCCTGTAAAAATCGACTGCAGTTTAATTTTTGTAATACATTTTTTTAAATTGTATATTTTTTAATTGGGGGTTTAACAAGGAAAGTAGAGCAGGTGTACGCACTTTTTGTATATATTTTTTCATTTAGTATTGTCTACAGATGAGTTCAACTTTTTGCTGATATGAATACATCACCACCCATTCATCACAGTAAAAAATGCAGACTCGTCTGCATTAAACACTCTTTTGATCGAGAGATCGAGTAGAAATCAAAGTTTGAACAATTCGTTTGAACAACTTTTACTTAACTAATTCTATTATAAACTAAAACAATTGTAAATTCAATATTTGTAGGCGTAAAGAAAACTTTTTGCATACTTTTAAAATCTTATAATACATTCCATTTATGATTACAATATGTTTACCCAGTACTTCATTCAGTACTGGATAATAATAATAAAATTAATAATTCATAATAGTAGCCATGTAGCCTACTGTTCATTTATTATTATCCTAGTGAACATTCTGGCACTTATTCTGGTGGTACTTTTTCATTACACATTTGATTCATATATAATAAAAATGAAGGGCAGATTTCTATTACAATTTCATGTGAACAGAAAGTTGTTTGATACACTTTATGTTACAATTAGGACTGCTGTCGATTTTTATGGGCAAGAAATACTATCTAGCAAGAAATTTTAGCAAATTATATTTATTAATAGTAAATATAAAATTGCCAAAGTAAAGATTCAAATACTCATTTTGACATGTACGTCTTCTTGATTTGTAAGCTTATGTGTCAATATGTTTATGCAATATTTATCTATGCCTTCTAAAAACACCCATTAATAGCAAATTTATAGATAGTTAATAGTGGATTGTGAACAATTTTTTCTAGTACAAATTTTCGAAATCAGATTTCATTTGAATTCCCTGGTGAGCAGATAAAATTAAGGTTTGGACAATGCTCTCTCTTTAAATGTATTTGTAGTATACTTTTGTGGGTACTTATGTGTTCTCTTAAATATTATTAATTTATTTCTTGTACATAGCCATTTAAATTGACGTTTTATCAAGGTCCGCAGTATTTAACATTAAAAATCATTCCATGCCAAATTGACACAAAAACCTGTCATGCTTGATATTGTCGATTTTGGCCAAAATTGCAGAATATGTTTATGGCCTATATATTTACAGCAGAAAAATTAATATTTTTATAACTAAGTACATCGAATATACCTATATTTGTGAGGATTTTGCTGAAAAATAATCTGTATAAATCGTTTTAAAATTCTTGAGAAATAGTCAAAAAGAAAATATTTAAAGGTGTACAAAGGTTATACAGGGTGGCGGAGACCAAATGACCACATTTGGAAGGGGCGTGGTTTGAGGTGGGTAGGTTGACCTCTGAGTCTGTAGAGGAAGGTGGGAAGTTCAGTAACTATGTCGCGGTGGAGCAGTGAACATCGATCGTTCGCCGTGGATGCTCTTTTCCGTAATAACGACTGTTTTGCGGCCACACGGCGAGCCTTTCGGACACATTTCAACCTCACTCAGCATGCAACTCTCCCGAGCAACCGCTCGATCTCTAAGTGGGTTGACATTGACAGAACGATTGACATGTTAGGGTGTCACGACACTTGGTACACATGTAGCGGTTTTTTTTTTGGGACAACAGTACCGTGATGTTCAACCAACTTATCGAGCGGTTGCTCGGGAGAGTTGCACGCGGAGCGAGGTTGAAATGTGCCCGCAAGGCTCGCCATGTGGCCGCAAAACAGTCGTTATTACGGAAAAGAGCATCCACGGCAAACGAACGATGTTCACTGCTCCACCGCGACATGGTTACTGAACTTCCCACCTTCCTCTACATACTCAGACGTCAACCGACCTTTCCACCACCTACCCACCTCAAACCACGTCCGTTCCAAATGTGGTCATTTAGTCTCCGCCAGCCTGTATTACATTGCATTTCTCCAATACTTATACTCATTTTTTATACTCACAGATTTTTATACTCGCAGATATAATATACGACTTTCATTAAATCACATATCCGTAATTTATAGATCATCTCTAGACCAGTAGAAAATTATAGGCGAAGTCTCCAATTCAAAACACTTTATGTATTTAAACTTACTCCCATTTTAAATTTTTGGTAACATAAATACCAGGAAGGGAATTAAAATTTTCAAATTTCAATTGTTCAATCAATCAATTCTTTGCGCATCTAGACACTGAGATTAAATCTAATAGGAAATATAAAACAGAAAATATAAATTTATAAGTAAGCCTTATTATTAATGATAATATTCATATTGTTAATAATAATATGAACTACTTGTGTTAGATGCATAAATAGTTGATTACTATTGATTTTACTAAATATCGATATATTTATATACAGGCTGGTCCATAAAAAACGCCTCAAGCCATAGCGTCTACAGTTTTTATCCGAATTGAATGATTCCAAAGCCAAATTGTATGGTTTGAAAAAGACTACAAACTGGCCACATTTGCATTTTTCTAAGTTCTTGTCTTCGATGACTAACGATGGTCAACTTAATTTTTTTAAATGGAATGCTATATATGTTTTTATTCAATCTGATAGAGTTTTTTTTTCTGCATCCAGCCCTGTATCACAAGTTAAAAGTTGTTTTTTAAAAAGTTATTTAATTTAATTTAAATTTATTAATTTTATTTTTCAAAACTGTGAAGCATGCCATGGTTAATAAT